>CAMOHE010050523.1:0-53294 GCA_946598075.1 Artocarpus hirsutus | reverse complement strand
AAATAAAGGTTGGTTGTCGGTTTCAACTTAGGACTCAAGTTTTTGTTCATAAATGCTCAAATACGCATGCTAACATAATTAGAAATTTGCATTAAACATGGAGAAAATACATACTAAAACCAAGTTTGAATTAAAGAAAACCTACCTCAAAACTCCTTTGAAAAACATCAAAGTTCGGGTTAAAAATCAAGCTTGTATTGACTCCAAAACGACTTCAAAAGTGGCTGAAAATTATAGTTGTCGTGGTTGCAAAGAGAGCTTTATGCCTTGTGTTTTTAGTTGGAAATTGAAGTGAGAAAGGAGAGAATGAAAAACTAGATAAGAGAGTGGTGATGGTTGAATAAATAGGCATCAAATTAATTGAGGAACGTGATAGAATTAAATGAGCATTAAAATAAAATATTATCATGTCTCCCATGTAGACTTTTAGCAAATAATGTCAACATAATTGAGGGGACAAATGGGGTAAGTTGTAGATGAAGATGAATGAAGCATTAAAAAGATGGTTGAGAAAACATATCGATGTCTCCTGGTAGTTGAGATGAATTAATTCTATGTCTCCAAGTAGTTGAGGCTACTTAATTAAGCATTAATGTAGCGGGACAAGGTTGGTAGAAGTAAGTGATAGGTAGATTTAAAATATTTACTACGGAGACTTAGTAAAATGCTAAAGTGACATATTTATTCATATGATTTTATCAAAAATCATACTCGTTAAAATAATGGGTGTTTCACAGCCATTTCATAATACCTGTAACAAATTGTCGCCTGGTTTAAGTTTTGAGATTTTACTATCCAAAATCTTATGTTTTAACGGAGAGACACTGAGAATCAGTTGCTACTTAAGAAGACCCTTTGTGTAGAAATCTTCTGGTCATTCTCATAATTAGATTTTTGATAAATTTATCTCCGGTTGGAGGGAATAAGAGATCAACTAGGAAGCGTGGAGCTTTCACACGGCTGATGGTTTCATGGGAAAATGGGAAAACAATAGGAAGTTATAACGACATGTCGTTTAATAGGTGTCGTCGTTGTCATAGTTATACAAGAAGTCGCTTCGTGCCAACTGCAAATTTGATGCTACGCTTTTAGAATAACTTGTAAGGCCGTTTTGGAATAGCTTAAAATAAACAGAATTTGGTTTTATTTAGTTCAAAATTTGCTCTTAAAGGTGCTTGATTAGACATTGTTAAGACTTTTGTCCTTTATAGGCTTTGTTCGAAAGGGTTTCTTAAAAGCTGTTTTTGGTTTTCTGAGTTCAAAAAATGCCTTTGAAAGTGTTTAGATGATCTGTCAGAATGCATCCAGTCAAATCCAAAATCATATTTTGAATAAAGTCAAAATTTTAAAATCGATAGTAATAAATTTTATAAATCTCATAATTTTCTTTCTTTTTACACCTTTGTTTTGTTTTATTTTAGAAATTTTTCATCAATTTTAGTTTGAGGTATTAATTTAATTGGAACATTCAATTTTGATTACGATTGCATATAATCGTTTGTAATAAATACTACAATATTTATTTATTTATTATTTATAAATGGAGTAGAGAAACTCATGCATCTGAACTATATATGTTGGCACTCACTAAGCAACTTATCATTCTTTCTTTTTTCTTTTGACATAAAAAGAGAGAAAATACCACTTACTTTTAAGTAAATAAAGAAAAAAAAAACAACAAGAAACAAACTGCATGTTTTCGGAAAATCTTAGCAAACTATATTTTAGTACAAACGATAGCAAAACTTTTGTGAGAGGACGTGTACACTTAGGAAAATCTTAGCCGGCTTTTAAATTTTGGCGTCATTTGATGCGGGGAAACAAGGTATACAGATTTTGTTGTCATTTAACTTTAAACGACACGACGTTTACAACAAAAGGTTTTCTGTCGTTTGAATTGGAAACGACATTTTGTGTTTGACGTGAAATTTTGTGTTGTTCATTTTTGTTATATTATGGTCGTTTGAATACTAAAAACAGCTCGTTCTATCCAATATCCATTAAGTAAATAATAATATAAACAACCTCACAAAGTCAATCGTCATTTCCTTCAAAAAAAAATCCATCGTTATTTTTAAATTTTCATGTCGTTTATTATCTCAAATTCGGACTATACATGGAAGTACTTACATAGACCATGTTTAAATATATAACCTCATTTTAAAACCTGTCTATTGACTCTATATACGTTTAACTATATAACCTCATTTTAAAACCCATTTTTTTAATAATTTTATGATATCATGTATTTTTTAAAAAACATGAATTGTTTGTATACTCTTTTTATACATTACATGTTGATCGTTGTTATAAAGTTGCAATTTTTGCGATACTAAACACATTGACGTATTGTACATGAACATTACCTTTTCAAATTTTTAATTTTTTATTACCATACAATGATCATCTTTAAGCTGATAAGCTCTTGGTTATTGGGGATTAGTGTTTGTCGTTTTGGTTAATCATTTTTGTTTGGGAGGTTTTGTAAAAATATAAAAAAATGATGGTTGATGAGATTAATGTGCCGATATTTAGGAATGTAATTGAATGTTATGCAACTAATTATGCCATAAAACGTGGGATAACACTACTATTTTGTTTCCCAATCTTATTATTGTTAGGGATACTTTGTCAATATGTTATTATTCGTATGAAATACGCATTTTGAAGCTTTAAAAAAAAAAAAAACGCATTTTGGAAACAAAGTTACTATATTACACATAGGTGTCATTAAGCCGTATTTAAAGTTTTTCAGATATATATTTACTTTCATTTAAGGTTTCCTTTAAAAATGCACAACACACTACAACAACATACCTCTTAATTATCTTAAATAAAAATTTCTTTCCTATTTTTTTGAAGTGCAAATTTCTTTCCCATTGGAAGTATCGTTAGTATACTTGTACTAAGCAATAATTTAATACTGCAAAGTAGCAGCAATTGCGTCACTACGACTTTTATCCATTCATTTTTTATATTTAACTAATTAATATATGTTGTCCTTTTATCCTTTTTATACCTTAACGTGACATAAGAGAATTTAGCCAAAATACTCCCGCTCAATTAATTTGAATTTTGATTTTGTTATTAGTTTATTGTCATTTGTCTAGTAAGTCATCTGTCACAATCTGTATTTTGTTATCTTCTGTAAGTGTGCTATATATACCCACATTAGCTATTATAATAGAATGACTTGAACTTTGAACAAAATTTGGCCTTTCTCTCTAATTTGGGTTTTTTTTTTCTTTGTGGAGTTTCCTTAGGTAAATTTGCACCTTTAAATTACATCATTTTCATACTTTTTAATTATATCATTTTGATATTTTTTAATTATTTAATATTAAAAGTTTAATTTTAAAAGTTTTAAGGTCCAATAATTATAACAAAAGACAAATATGACATTTTAAATAACATTATACATTGGAACATAAATAAAATGATGCATCATATATGTTATTTTACATTTTTTAGATATAACATAAATATGACATTTATATTAAAGATAGTCTTAATAATCCGGCAAAAGGTTGAAATTGATTTAGAAGGGTTTGGTCCTACTCTATCTATCAAAATTCGCAGATCAATATTCTTTGTACTAGGCTAGTTCTCCCATTAGAGAAATCAGGGACGACTTTCCCACTTTAAAACAATAGCAAGTAGTCAATATAGCCATTAATTGGCCTTAAGCCTAGCCACGTTACGGAATTGTGCTCAGGTTTTCCTTTAATAATAATAATAATAACAAGAAGAAGAAGAAGAAGAAGAAGAAGAAACGGCCTAGAAAAACGAGATCATATGTGTTAGTGCCAATAATTGACGTATGTGCATTTATTATATGTGGTGGTGCCAATAATTTACATATTGAAACCCCAAAAAAGTATTCATATATTTCATACTTTGTTAACATTATGTTTTACTGTCTAACAGCTTAGGATTAATCCTTAAAATGACCTCCGAACTAAATCTATAATTTTATTTTAGCCCTTGCGTTTTAATTGCCGTTATTAAGAACATTTTTTATTTTTCAACAATTGACCAATCAAAAGGATATTTTTTTTAACTCTTAAAAAACTGAGAGATATGTTTTTGGTTCGTTAAAATCAAAAGTGCGTTTGGGGTATTCCAAATAAACTCACAGAATTTTAACAATGCTCAAATGAACAGAAAACAAAGAAAAAAAACGACACGTAGTTTGTGGTTTGAAAATTTGTCCTTTATTCCTGAAAAACAACTTTCTTCTCACCATACCGCATGTCCCTTTGAGGTCCCTGTCTGTTGTCGAAGAGACGACATATCGCTTTTCATGTATTTGCGTAAACGACATTCATCTAAACATGTTAAATTTGTTGTGGCTAAAAAACGACATGTCGTTGGTGATGTCAGCGTCACGGATGGCATGCTGCTTTTGTTGTAAAATCTGCTACAACAGTAATTTATAGTCTTCAGCTAAAACAAAAGCAACAGCAGTAAGAAAAACAATTGAAATAGCTATGGATATTTCCATTTTCGTAAACAAACGGAATTAACATATTTTAGTTTGTCATGTATAGAATGATATTAAATTTAATTTGAAACGATATTTACTAATTAATTTTCTAATTACACTTCATCAAGATTACTAATTACTATTTACTTTGAGTGCAATCACAGACGGAAAATAGGAGGCATTCAAACAATGGCTCAAGAAAATCTCTTATAAGAAACAAGCCCTATACAGGGACTCACTATATAACCAAAAATAAAAGACATTTTATCCAATATTTATGTCAAAACCTATTTTATTGTCCGAGGAAGCTTAAATACACGAGATTATCATACAGTCCCTGAGAAAGCCTCTCGATCCTCAGCAGCTTGAGATTCTGAAGAATCCGAACTACCCTCCAGCTTCCTGAAGACTAGCTTTTGCTGGGGAAGCTGGCCATTGGAGAAGGCTGTGACTTCAGTGTCGATCAACACAGTGTCTTCTTCCTTGAAATCTCCTCTCAAGATGCCCTTGGCAAGCTCGTTCTCAACATTTTGCTGAATCACTCTCTTCACTGGCCTAGCACCGTAGTTTGGATCATAGCCAAGGCTTCCGAGAAGCTGCACAGCCGCGTCGCTCACAATGGTTTTCATTTTCCGATCTGCAATCCTCTTTTGCACCCGTTCCAACTGTAACACAAACCAAAACCATGACCGAAGTGTTCAAAAAAGTTTAAACATATGATCTATAGAAAACACAGGCAAGAAGGAAATCAACGATTCTCGGAGGAAAAACTTTACCTGTAATCTGACAATGCTGTTGATCTGTTCGCGATCCAGGGGCTGGAAAACTATGTATTCGTCCACACGGTTCATGAACTCAGGGCGAAAGATTGATCTCGCAGCTTCCATTACCCGTTGCTTTATGGTTTCATAAGCCGACTCCTTTGGCAAGGTTTCATCATCCATGTTAAGAATGTACTGTGAACCCACATTTGATGTCATAATGATGACAGCATTGGTGAAGCTCACAGTACGACCCTGCGAGTCGGTGACTCTTCCATCGTCCAAAATTTGGAGGAAGACATTGAACACATCAGAATGCGCCTTCTCTATCTCATCAAAGAGGATAACAGCGTAAGGCCTCCGGCGAACAGTCTCTGTCAGCTGTCCTCCCTCCTCGTACCCCACGTAACCTGGTGGGGCGCCAATCAATCTTGACACAGCATGTTTTTCCATGTACTCACTCATATCAATCCTCACGAGTGCTTCCTCTGTGTTGAACAAGTAGGAGGCAAGGGCCTTGGCTAGTTCTGTCTTCCCAACTCCAGTGGGACCCATGAACATGAAGCTAGCAATTGGCCTATGAGGATCTGATAGCCCTGCTCGAGATCGTTGGATGGCCTCGGCAACGGCTCTCACTGCAGGGTCCTGGCCCACAACACGTTTGTGCAGCTCTTCCTCCAAATGCAGCAGTTTTTCCCTTTCTGACTGTTGAAGCTTGGAAACAGGAATACCAGTCCACTTGCTGACGATCTCAGCAATGTCATTCCCGGTGACTTCCTCTCTCAACATAGACTTCCCTGATTTCATATATTCATCCAATTCTTTTTCTGCCCCTGCAAGTTGCCGCTGCAAAGAGTTCAGACTCCCATACTTCAATTCAGCAGCACGGTTAAGGTCATACTCCCGCTCAGCCTGCTGGATCTCAAGGTTTACCCTATCAATCTGTACAAGAGAAAACAAATCAGTTATTCATTACCCAAACACTTCTCAGGCTTACAATCCTTTGTCCCCTAATTCATGACAGATGAATATGCTGGCTTCCCCTTTGGCTATGAGAACATGTATTGACATGCAACAAAGATGAAAAACTTGACAACAAGATAAACATTTTAAATACCTCTTCTTTTATTGACTGAAGGCGGGTCATAACAGACTTTTCATGCTCCCACTGCTCAGTCAGCTGAGCTTGTTTCTCCTTTAAAAGAGACAACTCCGCCTCCAGGCGGCTCAATCTGTCTTTAGAAGCTTTGTCCGTGTCGTTCGTTAGAGATAACTTTTCCATCTCCAGCTTCAATACTGATCGATTGATCTCATCAAGGGCAGTGGGTTTTGAAGTGATTTCCATTTTCAATTTAGCTGCTGCTTCATCAACCAGGTCAATAGCTGCAACGAAAGGCAAATTAGCACACCATGTATGTTACCCATAAAATCTAAATCATAATGAAGTCAAATATAATTTCAATTACCCAACTTTGAGCCTCACACAAAGTATTTTCAGTTATTAATTGCAGATAATTAATATTAAAGCGGTAGCATATAATAATATCTGCAAGTACTCCATGTCGGCTAAATGAGCTTTAATAAACAAAAGAAAGGAAATAAGACAAACAAGCATATAATAGCCTAAATACAAAATTTTTGCAGGCATCCAAATTAAAGATCAACTTTTTACAAAAATTAAATACCACTAAGTTTCATAGTTGACACAATTAATAAACACAAATCAAACATCACTCGAAAACCATTGGTTTTAGCACAAATGTATGAATATTACCTTTGTCGGGTAAAAACCTCCCACTGATGTATCTGTCAGATAGAATAGCAGCTTCCACAAGGGCACTATCAGATATGCGGACTCCATGATGCAACTCATATCTCTCACGCAAGCCCCGAAGTATTGATATAGTATTTTCAACAGAGGGTTGATCAACATAAACTTGTTGGAAACGGCGCTCCAATGCTGGATCTTTCTCAATATATTTGCGATATTCATCCAGTGTTGTTGCACCAATACACCTTAACTCTCCTCGACCAAGCATAGGCTTCAAGAGATTGCCTGCATCCATCGCCCCATTTGTAGCACCTGAAACAGAAGATGATGGCTTATCAGTAGTAATAGAAATAAATTCATCAAAGATTTAAAAATAGAACGTGGAATTATAAAATTCAACTTTTACTTTTGACAAAACCAAATTCAATAGTACCTGCACCAACAACTGTGTGAATCTCATCAATAAATAGGATAATCTGGCCCTCCGAGTCTGTTACTTCCTTGAGTACAGCCTTCAGCCTATCCTCGAATTCTCCTCGATATTTTGCGCCAGCAATGAGCGCACCCATGTCAAGGGATATCAGCTGCAACGAGAAATGAGTTAGATGAACATCCCAGAATCCAATGAGAACCACAACAAAGCCCATAATCCACCGACACTCAATCACAAGAAGAAGTGAATTGGGCTGCCTAATATAATACACACCTTGCGATTCATCAGAGCTTGTGGGACATCCCCTTGCACAATTCTTTGAGCGAGCCTAATGAAGATTGTCACATGAGATAGATGTACACAACAAAAATAGAATAAATCGAGAAAATAAATCAATCTAGCAGAACAACTACCCAAAAAGATGTCTTTAAAAAATTCAACAACTCATAAGTAAACAGTTTACAGAGCTTATATATGAAAAAGCAAAGAGAATACCTAACAACTTACCCCTCTGAAATTGCAGTTTTTCCAACACCAGGCTCACCAATTAGGACAGGGTTGTTCTTTGTTCTTCTCGAGAGAATCTGGATGCACCTGCGAATTTCATCATCTCTTCCAATCACAGGATCAAGCTTCCCTTCTCTTGCCATGGCTGTCAAGTCTTTTCCATATTTTTCCAATGCTTCGTACTTTCCTTCAGGATCTGCAAGAAAACCAGAGCCTCAAGAGTCTATCCCAATAACTTGAAAGACAACATACCACAAAACACTCTAGTACTCAGTTTTCCAAAGAAACAATAGCACCACATGGAATAACAGTGAAACGGCAAGCCACAAGAATCACATGAACAAATCATATTTGGCCAACCACATTGTTTGAAAGTGAAGGAACAAACCACAACCTTGATCGATAACTGATTGGCGTCCTCTTATGGCTTCTATAGCAGATTTCAAGCTTTGTGCTGACACCTGAAAATCCTTCAGCAATTGCTTCCCAAATCTTTGGTCTTTTGTGAAACCAAGAACCAAATGCTCCACAGACACAAACGAGTCTCCATACTCCTTCTTGTACTCCCTAGCTCGTTGAATTAAGGCTTCCAAATCACGTCCCAACATCGACCCGGCAGACTCACCCAGAACCTAGTGTAATCATTTAAACACACACAAGTCCCAAATCATCAGCTTCTTAGTAATCAACCCAATACAAGTTCTTAGCTTTTGGGACGCTAAAAACTTGTTCTAAAGTCTTCTTCTAAAGTGTAACATAAACTCCCAACAAAATTATCTTAGATTCTTAATAGAGAATTCTGAGATCTCTCCAATGAACCCGTTCGATTTTCATACATTTACTATTCAAACATTGATTATTATGTCATATAATTGTCAAAATAGCCCTAACTGACTACAGAATTCTCCTAATATAATATATAGATTTTATGACCTAATTCAAGTTACAAAACTTAACAAACCAATAGATAACAGTATTAAAGTGTTTCATCAAAATAAACACAAAAAAACATCTAAACATAGTAAATAACTCAAAATCCAATCTTGTAAACAGCCTTACCTTTGGTTGGCGTTGGATGAACTTGTCGGTGGCTTCCAAAAGGCGTGTATTATCGACCCCAATTTTAGAGAAGATCCTACGAGCAAGCCCATTCTTCTGCTCCAACAACGCCTTCATCAAATGCTCAGTCTCCACTATCTGATGCTTGTTCTCCTTCGCCACCTCCGGCGACGAAACAATCCCTTGCCACGCCATCTCCGTGAACTCTTGCTGCGTAATCTGCTGCCAAAATTCAAATTCCAAAACACCAAAACTCAACACCATAACAAAAAAAAAAAAAAAAACTAAAATTGAACCCATTTCAAGCAAAATCAAACGTACTCTTCCACTCGAAGCATCGCAACGGACGACGAAACGCCTCGAGCTCCCACCGAATCTCCGAAAATCCGCCGCTAATCCGCAGCTCCGATTCCAATTCGACGACTTTAAGGGTCTGAAGGAGTTGGATTTGGGAGGGAAGCTGAGAGAAAGTACGGCTGTCCTGTTGCAGTAGAAGTTCGACCGAGGAAGACGAAGAGCGAGTCCAGACGCAAACGACGTCGTAGAGGTCGCCATTATGGAACAAACTATTGAGGAGTTTGTTATAGACAAATATAGTTGCTTTATATATATATATATATATGAGAGCTTTCTTGTTTGGTTTGCTTGGGAATTGGGAAAACTCTCACAGGTAAGTAACAGTGAGCTTGGTTTTGAGAAAAAAGCGTGTTTGGTTAAATATTCTTTGTTAATTTACTGAAGGAAAGAGATTGAAGAGGGGAAGCTTGAATATATGTTGGCATATAAAAGGCTTGTTGAGGTGTGTGATGATATAAACAGGCGACAAAATTGGAAAAGAGCGTGAAGAAGGGAGCAGAGTGTTCGGGAAACGTCGGGAGTTCGCACACGTGGCTATGGATATGATTGTGATTGGAAGAGATAAATAGGCTATATATTTAGTGGGACCTGTTCTAAGTTAAAAAATCATCTCAAAATTTTTTTAAAAAAAATTAAATATAAAAAATTCTCCTATTTAGAATTAAGGAAAGAAAAGGCATTTACAAAATATTTGACAAATATAATTAGAATAAATTTTTTTAGTTCAAAATATTATAACCTATGAGAATTTAACATTATAATAACTTTTTTGTTTCTTATTGTAGCATGTGAAAGATTTATTCTATTTTTTAACTAAAACATTGGTTTAAACCATGCTTGTCAAAACCCTTGTTACTTGAACATAAGAATTACCTTTAAAAATAAAAAATAGAGAATAATAAAAGGATTACTATAATTACTTGTATGATAATTTTTTCTTCTGGAGGCATAAAAGTTTTAGAAAGATTAATACTACACTTTTTTCTTGTGATACCCAACTTTTGAGCTAGTAGTTTAATTTAAGATTTTGAATCATTTATTAGTTTAGTTGTTATGTTGATCTTTCAATGTCTTTGTATTCCTTCATTTTTATGATATTGATTAATTACTCCACTTAAGTATTAATGTGTGTTGAGAGTCCATTCGGAGCCTGACGGGTCCCTCGAACATATTGTCGGAAAGGCATGAGGAGACCCCTGCTTGGATTTTACTCCAGCGGGGGGCGCACGTCCTTTGGGAGTCAAACCTTTGATCCACTCATATAAGAGGGCCTTAAGTTCTATCTCAGGTATCAATCCAACTAATTTGATATCTGGGATAGAACTTAAGACTCTCTTATACGAGTGGTCACGAGTTTGAATCTTAGAGACACGCTCCCCTGTAGAAGGCAAATTCGAGCAGGGGCTTCCTCAGGCCTATTTGGTAATATGGTCGAAGAACCCGTCAGACTCCAACCGAGGAACCATAACTCTTGACAATGTGAGTAAATATAATTGGTATTTGACTTTGTTATCACTTTTGTAATTATCTACTATTATTAATCATAATTTATTAAGCATATGTATTACCGTGTTTGGTAAGAGCATACTTTTTATTACATGCTATGGTAAACAAATATTTTATTATATATTAAAAGTTATTTGTCATATGAATATTTTTAATATATTATTATTAGTTTTCCACGTGCGGTTGCAACTAGAATTCTCTACAATACAGATGGTTGGGACTCTTCTATATTATGTAATCAACTTGAGCAACCATGATTTTTTTCACTCTCAATGCTTTGTGCTCTCCTTATATGCTCCACCTTCCATGAATTCTTTCACCTCAATTTATTTGCTTTCATTAGAGTATCATTATTACCTCTCCAAACTTGAGAAAAAACAAATCTTTATTGTTCCAGGTTTTATCAATCTCAGTAGAAGTGCTTTATTGGTGTGTGTTAGCTTCTTTTTTTTAGTACTATTAATATTTATCGGATCATTTATATATATATATATATATAAGTATATGTACATATAGAATGGGTGTATGTTGTATCATATAATAATTACAAGTCATATGAACTATATTGGTTTTTTTGGCATATAATATATGGCTGCACCTTCATGATCAGCTACAAGGCATATGCATGTGTGTGTAAGTGCAGAGATAAGGTTATGATATAATTGATGCTTAGGTTAGACAGCTTTGGTGTGGAAGGTCGTTCTGAATTGGGTAATTGTTATTAAAAGGTTAAGTTTCCAAGTATTTAAAGACCCAGAAGATTTGATTGTAATTTCTAGAGGAGTGAGCTCGTGATGAAAATGTCTTTTGGTATTTTGAAGTAGCTAATTGATATTCCAAGGTTTGCATGGCTTGCTTGATTGAGGTTTTTTTTTCCTCATTAATTCTTGCAAGGACAGTACGTAAGCTAATATTGAGGAGTAGGAGATCGATAGTTATCAAGCAAGTACAATATTATTCGCGAATCGGTTAAGTAATCCTCCACTGCATCTAATTTTATGATATTATTCACGTGCTTTCAAGAAGCTTTTAAAGGGTTTTTATTTGTAAGATGTGAACTCTTGTGTTTATTATGAACCAAAAAAAGTTACTATTATAAGAGCTAAATCTCTTGAGAAAAAGAGTTCCAATAGAGAAGTAAGGCTAAGGATTCTAATAAGACAAGATTAACATCATACAAGATAACCCTAAAGTATATCAAAGAAAAGCGCTTTGAACGTAGAAACTATTATATGGTTTACTTACCGAGCTTTCGTTCATATAGTTTTTGTGATGCAAGCTAGCGATCGAGTAGAAGTAAGTTGGTTAAGCAAGACAACCCCAGGTCCTATGACTGCAATGCTATGACCTTAATAATAGATGCTTTGAATTTCTTAGCTTTGTATAAGAACTGTAATTTTTTGTGATTCTATTGCTAAAGGTTTTAATCTAAAGATTTCCAAAGAAAGTCTATAAGAAGTTACTTTTTAAACTAGCTGGATTGTATTAATTGATACATGACCTATTAATTTGGGGGTGTTATATTTTTTTTCTAATCGTTATGACATAAAATAAACATCATTTTATATTCTTTACAATCACGTATTTACTTAATTTATTTCTTCTATAATCTCCCTTCCTTCAATAACCGTAATAGACTATCAAACTCTATTTTTAATCTTTATCTCTTTACAAGGTCTCAATGAGCCTCGCTATGATCAATGAACGTATACAAGTTTGACTTTATCCCTGAGATAGCAAAAGGGTAAGGCTAAAAGATACCAATTTTAATCCTTATTTTCGTACCACTTTTAAGTTGATATTTCTTTGTTGGTAGATGTTTGCTAATTGATGTCATGATTTTTAAAGACCTATTAATAATTAAGTGATAACTCATTAATTGATATACAAAAGTTAAAATTAAAGATTGGTATTTCTAACATTTTTTGTGACAAAATCATCTAATCTCGTCCGTTGTTTTGAGGATTACCAAGGGCTAGAAGGTAGGACAAAGTTGTTCATTATTTGACAGTTCCGTGACTGTCTATTAAGTATTAACAGGAGTAAAGTAAGACGATTTTGTTAAAAAGGAGCATGTTCAAGTTTAAATATGAAAATAGGACTCCTGTGAAAAATTACTTACAAATATTTATTTCATTTGACTGCTTCCAGAATTTGTGCATCCTAATTTACCAGCTTTGGTCAAGCGGGAAGCAATCTTCCACCGTGGATTGGTTACTCTAATCTTATTTTGTGGCTGTCGTTTTTCTTCTTTTTCATTACTGTTAAGGGAGCTTTTTGAGAAGATACCAGGGCCCATTAAATGATGACTCGTGGTCCGAGCTTACGGCGTTCGTATCTCTTAGCGCTAATTTGTTGGCGGCCCAGCGTTAAATTTAAGATTCAGCCATACCAGACCTTCCAGCCTAGGGAATCTATTATTATTAATGAAAATTTTACTGACCCCCTGTTTACCTACGTGGTTCCCACTATAATTTTCACTATAAATTCAGTTATAAATAATATAAAAGTTTTATATACTACAGTAGTAATAAAAAAACTTGCTACAGTGTAAAGCTTTCACATGCTACAGTAAAAGTGGTTCTCACCACCCTCCAAACACCCGTTGGGAACCACTTTTACTGTAACATGTGAGAGCTTTACACTGTAGCAATTTTTTTTATTGTTACTGTAGCATGTGAGAGCTTTACACTGTTTATAACAATTCTTATAAATGTTATATTTTAAATTTATTTTTTATAAATGTCATATATGTTTAATTGTGTCATAACTTAACATAAAATATAAATAATGATGCGAGGTAATTTTTTTCAAAATATGACATAAATAGACACAACTATTAAAAATATAACATAACATGTAATTCTCATAATTTTTTAGGAAAAAATGCTGCATAATTCATGAGGTTATAGCCACATACTCTTCGCTTTACTTGTGAGACTCATATAGGTCCTATAGGTGAGACCCATTTCTTTTCTTGTAAAAAGATGGGGTTGTAGCTCTATAAAGATAAATAGTATTTGCTTTTTTTAAGGCATTGGTAGCGCTACTTGCAAGATTTGAAAACATAATGTTGTTTGTCAGCTTCGGTTCCAACCACTAATTCAACAACTTTTTCTTTCACATATTATAGTGTTTTTAGTTTTAATTCTCAATTTCAACTTATTTCTCAAATGACATAGAAATTTATATATAAGACCCACATTTTCATTAAAACGGTGCTTACTATTAGTGATATTTAAGATATTTTTTTATTTTTAATTCAGATTTTTTAACATATATCACCGCATTGTAAGGTGCGTGTTCTTGGTACTACGTACCACTAACACATAACGATGTTGCTCACAACATTTTGGTATCACAATGTGGCCTCTAAGATTTTATGAAACCACATTGTGAAATTGGTAAAGATTTATTTTCACACACAAAAAAACCAAATATTATTTACTATTAATGGCCCAACACTTAATAGGGTGTTTGAAATATTAGTTTCAATTCGTAAGTTACAAGCAGAAAGTTGCTACTACAGTTTTTAAACTTAAAATATATGTTCTAACTGATTCTCTAGAAGAAAACTAAATTTATTTAAAATCAGTATCCATCATTTTTCATTTCATACAAAATATATATAGACGTAGTCTCTCCATCAAATATTAATTTTGACTATTTAAATGATGACTTTGCAAGTTGCGAGGTATAGAGTCAATAAGTTGATGATAATCTTTAATTATAAGGCCATCATTTAAACGTTATAAACCAATAGTTGATCAAGAGAAGATATGGATCTAATACGAAATTAAAATTCAAAGGTGCAAAATTGAGAACATCTAAATTACATTATATGCAATTTTTATAAGGTCAAAACGCATAACATACGATTATATATAACACCAAAAAGAATAAATTCTAAAAGCAGAAAGAAGGCATGCATAAATTTGGACAGTAAATTTATTTGAGCAACGATTGTTCTTGTAGGATCCAATGGATACAAACAAACAAGAAAAGTGTAGCGGCAAGAAATGGGCAAATAGCTATAAGAAAATAATATAGACCTTTACCAATACGTGACCAATAATAAACATATGTGTTTGATCCAAAAAGAGCCTTGCATCAATCAGCAAATTGCACCAACTTCCTTTTATCTTTACCAGCCCCATCTCTCTTTCACCTACAACGCAAGCAACAAAAATAAGCAAAATACAAAAAATACTATTTAGAAGTTTGGTGCAAGGTTAGCAAAGGAAGAGAGCTTGTAAAGAATCTAATACCAACCTAAAAATGATGTCTTTCCCAAAACTTAGGAACCGAGAGTCATAATATAACACAGCCGCACTTGTGTTGTCGTTTGCTTGTCGCTTTCTTTTCTGTTGGAGGGAGAAAAAAGAAGCCACATTTTGTTATGATACAGATCAGGAAGAAGCATCAAAACCACATAAAAAGGTAGTTGGTAGTGGAAAAGGCTGGGAAGAAGTTGGGTAATTAGATCTCTAGTGGCCCTCAGCTTGGTTTGAATTGAATGAATTTTAACATTAGTTAAAGTAAGACTAAGAAATAATTCACTAAGCCTCGAAGAGATGAAAACTAGTAACTTGCTTTTCCAGTTTCCCCCTGAGTACGTATCTTTCATATAGACCTGACTAAGCTGCATAAATTATGAAAACAGGGGAAAAAAAATTTTCTTTTCAGTTAAGCAAAAAATTTATAAGGAAAAGAAAAAAGAGCAAGTTCTTACAAACTTCAACCATAAAAATCTAAAAAGGAAAAAAGGAAAGCAACCTAACAAAACCAACATAAAAAATAAAAAAAAGAGAGACTACAAAGGAGAAAACAATGGGCAAATATGACTATTTCCTCAATTAAAATCTCTTTCTAGTTTCCACTTCGAGCCCTTATTTTATCACTCTTTTACAAGGCTTTTTGTTTCTTAGAATCGTTTTCTGTACTTCTTATCAAATTATCAAGTTCCATCAACTTGGCTTAAGTACTTGAGGCTACAATCTCCATCTCTTTTTGAGCGATTGTACGTACGATTGTGAATGAAAAAAACTTCTAATGACTAAAAACAAAAGAAAATAGTTCTTTCACCTCCAAATTGTTGTCAAAAGAACAAGGAGAGATATCATATAAAGAGCGAACAAGAATGAATGTTTTCTTTGCATTAAGAATGCAGATTATGGTCTCTGGAATATTCCAGAAGGAAGTTGTACCTTTCTCCGCTGATGGTGGTTGAACAACAACATGCATGGTTGTAACTCCGCCAGGGACGTCGCATAAGGGGCTACGGCATTCACCAACCGTTCTACTGTTCTCTAATATTTTTCCTCCACTTATTAGCTTCACATCTTTTACTGTCCTTGGACCATTCTCCTTTTCTGTTCAAACAAATAAATTTTCATGTTTGATTAGCTTAACGCCTCAACCAACATAAGATTTAACAAAACAAAAAGTATTCTGAAAGCAAGATAAAAGAGTATGGCAATATGAGACCTAACTCCTAAGATTTTGGTGACCATAGTGCAAATGACTCTCGCAACTCACAGATTCTGGCTCAGACCTGCTTTTACCATTCACATTTTCCCATCTGCTAATTCTACGGATGAAATTTACAATTTGAATTGTTGATTTAAAACAATTCTGTTTGATAGGATTTAAGACCTTCACTTCAAGAACTATCTGTGGATAACGAAACATGCATGTCCACCAATTCATTATGCAATTGTGGCATACTGGGCTTGATGTCGGCGGAAAAAGGCTTTACTTCACCACTACCATGGATGTTTGGAGAAAAAAGTCTGAGCTTTAAGGAAACCGCAATACGCATCTCTTTTGTTCACTCAAGAAAGCATGGAAAGAAAAGAAGACACAAATAAACAGAAGAAGCCAAGATGAAGTGAGGTAACACTTCCAAATGTTGTCACAAAATCATCATCTAACTTTCCAATAAAATCACACCTCAACAAAAGATTTCACATTGGCATTCAAACATGCATGTAGCTAATTTGGTTTCTGTCAAGTTCTCACCTTTGAGAAACACCCCCCAAAATACAACACGAGTAAAGAAAAACACAAAGAGGGCAAACAAAGGTCTACGATTAATACATGCCAATTTCTATTTCCACACTCTTCTCAACTTTTCACAACAGAACAATCGACTTTGGTGAAATTTAACAGTCAAGATGTTTTGTTTTGGATCAATAGGAAATTGCATCATATACAAAGAAAGGTGATAGATGATAATAACTCAATTATTCTGATTTTTTTCCTAATAAAATCAAATACATACACGAAAATAACTTTTTTTTTTTGGTGGAGAAATTCTCAATGAGAGGAATTTTCATTCTTACCTTTAGGCCATTGAGAAAGTATACTTTCCTTCAAGGTAGAAACACTTGTAGCAGCAGGAAAGCTTTTGGGACCAATATCTGATCCATCAGTTAACCGAAACTTGATCTCCAATTGATCTTGCACCCCAGCCATTTTCAACAATCCAATAAACTTTTACGGATTTAGAAATGTTTTCTGAATCCGAAAGAACACAAAATCTTCACTTTTGCTTTTTTCGGCGGACTGTTTTTCTTTGCCGAGAGCAATCAATACCAGTACATCTTAACACTCGAATTAGATCTCAAACAGAAAAAGACTTCATAATTCCTCACTCTGGGTTCTGCAAAATACCTGACAAAAGGAAAAATCAGTTCTTTGATTTTGGATTTATATGACAAACAAACTTGGAAAACATATCTACGTATAATCTTTTAATTTTCCGGGAAGAACAAGAATTTCTTTTTGAGCTCTTCATAAATAATTGAGAATTCAGCGATGAGAGAGAGAGAAATCCCACCAAAATTTTTAAATGGGTGTTTGTAAAATAATAAAAATCAACAGAAAATCTCAACTGGGTCAACTCCAAAACAAATCAAAGAGAAAAGGCAAACACCGAAAAACGGAAACTTTTTTTTGCGTATGTGCCGTACTTGGCTTTGAACTGATCTGGGTTTTGTTCTCTTTTAGGACAGAGCCAGCTAGCCGGTTGAAGAGACGAAGAAGAAGAAGTCGATGCCAATAAAATTAATAATTAATGAATAATGAAGTGAAAGGAAGAAGAGATGAAATAGTAATAAGTCTCTAGAGAGGAGGCAGTTTCGGAGTTTTCAAAGTCTTCTAAATCTTTGGTCAATGACTCCATTCTTGCCTTCTCCTTCAAAATCTCCTAATGCTAATGGAAATCGACAGATTTCTCTCTTTAAAGAAAAAAAAAGCCAACAACAACAACAACAACTAACCCTTTTTTGCCAACTTTTCTTTTCATAAATTTTCTTCTAAAAGAAAAGAGGGAGAAGAAAAAGAGGAGAGACTTATCTTTGTGCCTAATGTATAATCATGACCGTTGATTTGTCATCATCACTACCCGCCAAATCAGGTTATTTTGCCACAGTAATAAATTTGATATATTTACCAAAAAATGTTTTAATATATTTGACTTCCCAATGGTGAAAACGCAAGTGGGAAATAATGTTGCCAATTATATGTACAACGTAGTCGTCAAGAGATGCCAATCTCAAGGATACCAAAACAAAGTTGACCTTGTCTCTCTCTCTCTAATGTACCTAATCTATGCGTGAATCACAATCAAGACGTAATCATGATCAAGGATTATCATACCCTTTTAATGAATTAACCAAATAAAATGATTAGATTTATTGGGGGCTTAAGAGAGTGGTTTAAATTGGTTTAAATCATTTTTAGTTCAAAATATTATAACAGTTAAGAGCTTACGTAGAAATCAAGAGCGAGCAATGAATTTAAGGGGTTATAATTTATAGATTTAGTCTACCACCAACTAGCTGTATTATGTACATTGAAGAGAAGAGTGGTAAGAAAGTCGTTATTTTTAACAGGTTCACAAATTCTTATATCAATACTGTTTTTAAAATTCTCCTTTTGGGGCCATGGCCGCCATGATTGAGCATACCTTCCCTCTAGAATTTAGAATGTCGAAGCTCAAATTTATGGCAAACCAAAAACAGTAAAAAGGCTCATCATCTTGCATTTGGAAACAATCATTTACTTTCTTGCACCAAAAGCCTAGTGAATATGGTGTACGTTTGGTCCATTTTGGATTTGAAGACGATGCACTTTCACTCTTTCATATGAATTGAGGTAGATATGTACTTGAGAGATATGGCATAAGATGTCCAATAACATTTCAGAGAGATATATATATATATATATATATATATGTAATCTTTGGAAGAATAAAATAAACTTCGCTTATAAAATTTTGCAACCAGGCGATACTTATCAAAACGTCTAATCATTCATTAACAAACTCAACAATATTAATTAAAGAAAAGAGCAAAATGCCAATAGAGGCCACCAGACATGAAGCCAAGTTGTGTTTTAGATTAGGAATGTGGTGGTTAAGCATCAGGAATTATCCCCCATGCACATAGAAGTTATCAGAACTACCAGATTTCGTCATCGGATGCCAAGAATTAATAATAATAATAACAAGATGGGTTTCTTGTCATCATCAACGTGGAAAATTCGATGATCAAGAATCTTTTGTTGAAAAAGTTTTAACAATTGTTTCGATAGAATATCTGGCCATGCTATTAATGTCCAAAAAGATCTAATTGGAACACGTCTCACAAGCATAACTTATTTCCAAAAAAATGTCACTTCATGACAAGGATTCTTCCGCTAGAAGGTAAGACTTTGGAAAAATAAATACAACCTCGATGACTTGACATTACCAAAGATGCCCTAGCAACCATATTATACACAAGGAAAAATAAATAAATCTCTAGAAGAAAAAACAGAAACGTTGGCGGCTTTTTTACCTAATTACAATACAGCCCATGATATGATAAGTCAACTTATACGTTATTTGACTAGTTGCCAAGGTTGATCTCATGAGCATATCAATCTTAACGTTCAGCTGTTCAACTTCCACAAACAATTTAGTGCATAAGGTATTACAATGCGACAAAAATATAGAATAATGGAAGTAAAGAATTTTCTGCACATTTCAAATCTCTATGGTGAATCGTACATAACAAATACTGATATATGTTCTAATAGAGCTTCCCCATTTCAATGGGATCTGTAACAAAGCAATTTCAGGGATCTACTCCTACAA
Organism: Artocarpus hirsutus; assembly: GCA_946598075.1. NCBI lineage: Eukaryota > Viridiplantae > Streptophyta > Magnoliopsida > Rosales > Moraceae > Artocarpus > Artocarpus hirsutus. Next base: position 33,272 of record CAMOHE010050523.1, on the reverse strand, counting down.
TTCGCAATGAAGATATCGAATGAAAAGGAAGAAATGGGTCTAACAAAAATGATAACAAAAAAATTAAGTGAAAAATAAAAAAATTTGAGGGGCAAAAACATATTTGGGCTAATGTGAGGAACCTGACAAAATGACTAAACCTTCCTCTTCTGAGCACCGATTGGCATATTGGATTCGAGACAGGCAATCTTCAATGTTCTGCATCTCACTTTATTATGAAATAAGCGCTAAAAAATTCAAGCGAAACCTCCAATGGGAAGACACCAATAGTACCATCCTCCTCCAAACCGAAAAAATAGACGGATTGCTATGTTACAGATGAAAGAATGAATCTCATGCGCCTGTGACAGGGATGCTGGTCATTGTCTGCAGAAGTGGAAGGGATGACAGGATCATATTGAACAGGGAGCTTTTGCCCTTTTGCCATGGCTCTGCTTGTCATCTTGAGCTGCAAAAACTTAAATGAAACATCAAACCCGGATAAATTGTGCTTTCATTTCCTTGTCCAGTATCTTGTTTTTAGCTCCTCCAGCTGATCATCTATGATTCTAAAATGTGGCAGTTCCTCACAAAATCATTGGAATAGTTGACATACTTGGTCCAAAATGGTCGAAGGTGCTCAAAACCGATCTGCAACCATGGTTTTGACTGGCCATTATAGTGGATAACAGCAGCTTTTCTAACACTCTCCATACTGGTTTTATTTTGATAGCCCAACCCAAGCAGGTGCCAGGATGGATCAATTGGATGAACGTGACCTCTAAACGCTATTAACGCAGGTGGCAGTGTTCCAAGCTTCCACATTGTCAGATTTGACTTCAGATTCTGCACAAAAAGAATCCACAAAATGGTTAAAAGTTACAACAATCCCAACAATACTACCATAAACTGTTTAACAACAATTGACCTCCCAAGAAGAAAGGGAGATAAAACGAAGATAACTAAGGTTGCTAACTTCAGCAACATTGAAAACGTAACCGTAAAGTTCGGTCTAAAAGATTCCATTCATTTTTAATCTAAAGGCCAAAAAAGAGCATCGTGAAGTTCAAAAATAGGACAAGTTCCAATTGTATGAAAGTGAATTGTCCTCTTTTTTTTTTTCATTTTGAGTACCAAGCAAAAAATTCATTTTCTCTTTAACCCAGAACCAGATAAGAACATGACAAACTTTAGGCCCACCAACAACTAGCTCACGTAGATATACTCAATTCCAAGGTATGTGTCACTTCTGGACCCATTTCACTTAAAATAAAAATGCATCAAATGATGAAAATAACAATGGAAAACATGATAGTTGGATTTACCTCTCTCAGCCAGTAATGGTATGTTTCTCGTATGTTTGTCTTCCTCCAAGCATTAAGATCAAAGATATTCATTCCATAAGCCCATGCACATTCTTCAGAGTCTAATTGCTTTGCTATAAGGGGATGTGAAAAATTGAAGTAATTCCTGAAACGCTTAGACATTACCCACTCATCATCTCCTCTACAAGTTTCCACAGCTCCATTGACTTTTCCGCCAAGGTCAATTTCCCAAAGTGGCGACAAATCTTGTTGAATCACGACATCATCATCCAAAAATACCACCTTATTGAGGTTTGGAAATAGCTGTGGTGATATGCGTAATAAGCATCGTTAGTGTAGAAAAATACAATTGAAAGGACAAATTATCATCTGAAATAAAATTTCAATTACCTCGGGCAAGTAAATGCGGAGATGGTTGAGTAAGGATATATATTTTGGACTTCTAGCCTGCAGTTTAGAAGCAAATGTTCGTGGAGTTGTATCGGTGAGATTCGCCCCTGCAACATGATTTCCATGGTAATATTTTCTGATCCCATTTTGGTTTTCTACAGCTTCAAGCACAGGGACATTTTCTCTTGTTAACCAGTCAAACTGGTGTACACCTTTGACTTCAACAATAGCAGGGGACACGGAGTTTAGAGCAAACCATGAGTGCATACCCGCATACGTTTTCTTGTCAGTGATGACATGAAAGACTATCTTCTCAGGTTTATTAGATGACTGCACAGCAGAAGTAACAACAACTGAAGCAGCCAATATATTATCGGTTGACAGGATAAAGTGGTGGTATGAGTTGTCAGAGAGCAACGGGAGTAACTCTGGAGGAGGCAACTGTTTTCGTGCATGAGCATTGGATGAATATTCATCAGTCAGGCGCAGAGAAAGACAGTGGATTCCTTTAGGTATGGAAGTTGCTACAAAATGTTTGTTCATTAACTCTGCAAACTTGGATTCCCTCATCTCCCTTTCAAGTTTTTCCATCTGCACAATGATAAGCAAATGATTATGAAAAGCTTCCAAGAATATCAAGCTGCTGGGTCTTCTTTTAGGATTAGGGAAGACTTAGTAATTATCACAAAATTATCAAGACATAACTCCCAAGGATTAATCTCAAGTACATGGGGAAAAACATACGATATCCTGAACAGAAGTATCTAGAAGATGACAAAAGAACAATTGTACGGCTCAAGAAGAAACAGAAGACCTTTTATTAAGATGGAGGAGATATTTCCATGTACAAACAATTTATTGTCACTTCTCATACAAAGTTCATTCCTAAAGGAGAATATTAAGGACAGACTATGAGATCAAAACAGAAAACAAATTGTCGTGTTAATTTTCCTGATCCGTAAATTAATTTACTGCTAAGCAACAAAAACACAATTAGGTTTCCATGACCATAACGTACCATTGCCCTTAACATAATAGCAAACGTCTTTGCATCATATTGGCTGTTCTTCATTTCAGAAACAAGTTGACTAAATGAGTCTGGAAGCTTTAGATCTGCTGGAATTTCTTCTGTGTTCACTTGTTCAAGAATCTTGTAAAAGTCTCTAACAAGTCTCTGCTGCACCATCAACACATAACAAGGAATCAGCTTAAATATTGATGTAGGAAAATCATTTAGTAATTGACCCAAAGTTCCGGATAGAAAAGAAATATACAGTTCACAGCATGAAAAAAGGTTTACCCCTGAATTATCGACTCTACCAAGAAGCCGTGGTCCCAACCGTCTGCCTAAACAATCTGAAACACAAAACAAAAAAGAGTGAATAATGGAGCAATGTAAATACATTGAAAAACAAAAAGTTTCAGATCATAATCTAAGAACATGTTGACAATAAGAGCAGGATATAAAACAAGGTTAGACAGAAAAATGAATAATATGCTGTGCCAGAGGACCAACCATAGCCAAATTAAATAGTTAAAATTTTGAAAATGCTTAAGAAAAACAGAAAGATCTTCCAATAAGGCAAAGAAAATAAGGAAAATAAAAGAACCTAGAAAATAAGACCCTGGGTAAGCAAAGTAACTCTTCTCATTGATTTTGATTTTCCTAAATCAAGCTCAGTTAATTCCTCTTTAGCCACACCAACTTACAATTAAGATGATAAAAGCTTGCCTATAAGTTTATGACAGTTAGCTGTTTAACTTCTAGATGTTCTCTCTTTTTTTTTTGGCTAAAGAAAAAGGTTCAATGAATTAACAAAATTAATAAGCACCGATGTTCTTTTTTTTTTTTTTTTTTGGCTAAAGAACTTAAAAAGGTTCAATGAATTAACAAATTTAATAAGCACACATACCTGCCTCAATTCTACAAAAGGAAACCAAATTCAAAACTGAAATTCAATTGCTTTAATATCCATAATTACTGAAACGATTTAGTGAAACAAGGCTTGTATATAGCCTTGCATCCTTGGTTCTATGGCGCAGAACATCCTAAATGCAAGGTTCAAATCCAGACGTAAAAATAAGCCAGAGTTGCATATTATTCTTGCCGTACAGATCTCAGAACTACCTAAGGTACGACAAGCGAAACATTTGTTTCATGTCGCAGTTAACAATTGAATTAAGAATTAAACTCAATAATTAAAAACATAAGAATGAGTAGATGCTTGATCATCCTTAAGCACTAGAGTCGAATTTGAATCTCTAGAGTGTTCAATAGTATTTCAGAAGCATAATCCCCCTTTCAATCCTGATTTTGTTTAACAACTGCAGAATTCACATATCCGGACCAATCCAATCCGGTGACACAAAATGCCAAATAACAATCAAACTATTCCAAACCCCACAAATGATCCGAATAACAAATTTTTTATTTGAATCAAACCAAAACTAGCAAAACAATCGAATCAAATCAAGATCTATCAATCACACAACAATCTCAAACAAACCGCTTTTAGAAACGAAAAAAAAAGTCGATGATTAAAAAAAAAAATAGAGTACCAAATGAGGAGCACTTGTTGACACCTTCAAGGGTAACGACCGCGGTGAGAATGAAGACGAAAGGCAACAGGAAAGCGAGGATCAGGATGGTGTGGAAGAGAGTTCGATAAGAGATGTGGCGAGCTGCGACCTTGATCTTCATCAAGTCAATAAAGCCATTGGTGCTTGAGATCGTGATGCTTCTCATGCTAGGCGAGAAGCGAAGCTGCATCGTCGTTTCCGCAGCACCGACGTCGTCTTCTCCTTCTTCGTCGCCTTCTCTGCTACCTCTTCAACACTCCTCGAACAACAACCGCCCAAACCCGTCGCTATAGCATCCACTAACGACGCCCTCAGCCGCAAAATCCTCACCATGTGATCCACCGATCGCCCGCCGACAATGCCTTCTCGATTCAGATCTGTTCCTCTGGTTTCTGCTCGTTCGCGGTCTTGTAGAAGACCGCATTGGAGGATTCAAACCCCAACGGACAAGATCTTCTTCTCCTTCTCTCTCTTCACACGATCACGGAGACTCCAACCGAAAAAATCGATCAATTTAGGTTTTTTCCCATGGATCAAAGGGAGAGAATTAGTCAGAGTAGAGAGAATGATAGAGAGAGAAAGAATGAAAGAAAGAAAGAGAGAGAAAATTCGTGTTTTTCTTCCTCCTCAATTTTCTTTTGGGTTTTCTTTGAGATTTTTCTTTCCGAGTTCCTGAAAAACTTTTTGATTGGTTAAATCGGTCCGATCCAATTTCTTGTCTTCCTGAAAAATAAAAATGCAATTACGAAATGGAAATGGGAATGTGAAAAAAAAAGGCAAAAAAAAAATGGTCAAAGCCGTGTTGGTTAAGATAGAGAGAGAAAGAGAGAAAATCTTGGGGGGAGTTTGACCTTTGATATCAAGGCCGAAGGCAAATGAGTGAGTGGGGCTGAATTTGGCACCAAAATTAGGCAAATGTGCCCTGTGTTCAAGGGCTGAACTTTTGCCTCAAGAGGAATTACGTGGATACAAATGTTCTTTTTTTTTTCCTGCTAATCTAATACTTTGTAACTTAAATTTAGTTAATCCTTTTATTAATTGAGATTATTCATGAGTTAAACAGAAGTTATAGAAGATGGATAGATTAGGGACAATTTTATTGTAATTTTGTATGTATTGTTCGAACTCAGATTCTTTGTGTAACCAATCATATTATGATATATCATTTAATAGAATATACATGTAAGTCAATTTGATATTGTTTTGAACTTTTTAATTGATGTGCTATGATAAGACAGAAGATTTGAATTCGTATCGCTCAAATTTAGAGTATTTTAACGCTTCTTGCATTAAGAAAATTAATAGATTTAAATTAAAAAGGAAGTTTGGAACTTTTTTTTTTTTGGGGGGAAAAATAAATTGGAACGTTTTTCCATTTTACATCATTGCATTTCTTATTTCATGGTTAATGAACTTTTATTTCGTTGAAAATTTAGGATGCTTGTCATTCAAAATACTTTCCAAGTAAAGATTTCTCCAAAAAAGTAATGAGAGAACAAATTTCATTAAAAAAAAAAAAGAAACGGAAATCTTATAGTAATCCTGATTTTACGGTTTCGTAAATTGTAATGCAAAATTGACAAAGACAAATCTTCTTTTTTGGGAGTTTTTATTTCCTTATTTTTCATGAATTTGTTTTTGGAAGCCTTTTTATGAAGACTCTGTTTTTGGACGTTAACCATCCAACAGGTGCACTACGGTGCACATGGCATCAAGTGTGAAGAGATGCCAGCATTCTTGACCTTTCAATTTCATATGAACTATGCACAATTTTGGGGACACAGAAAATTGTGCCGCCAAAAATAACACACACACACATATATATATATATATATATATATATAAAAGATATATTATCTAAGCGTGTTTAACTATCACACTTGTATGAAAATTACACTTTTCTTTAAAAAAATAAAATTACAATTTAAGTTGTCGAGGTCGTTAACAATAATATATTCAAAATATTTTTAAAATAGTGATAATTAAATTAGGCCAAAATTGAGAAATTGAGCAAAAATTTAGGCCATTTGGCAGTCAAGGTTCAAAATGTGCTTTGTGGTTTCAACCATATTTTTAATAGTATTTTGCCTCATATGTTATAGTATTTAGCTTACACTCTTATAGCTTGTTTGGTGTTAGTTAGTTCTAACCGATTTTTTATTTAGAAACAATGTAAAGTTCTCACATGCTATAGTGTTTACAGTTCTAATCAATGGTTTTAACCACAATGCCAAACACCCTAAACATTTTCCTAAACATGCCTAAAATATAAAGCCCGTTTAGGATAGCTTGTGCTTTTATATTTAAGCATATAATAAGAGAAACATAAGTTATGACTTTTTAATTAGGATATAAATGGTGCATGGAAAAGCAATTTTTTAGAAGAGCTTTTTGAGTCAATTTGATTAAATAAGCCAAAAGCTCTAATTGATATAAAAGTAATATACTTTAAGGACTTGAATGGAATTCTAAATTTGATTTTCTTAAATAAAAGGTCAAAAATATATTAAAAAAACTTGTTATATTTTTTTATAAACATCAAATGGTCACCTTGTCACAAAAGTGTTTATAGAAGCCAAAAATATTTTTTATACATCTACTCAAACATATCAAAAAACAACTCTCTAAAAATATTTATAAAAAACAAAAGTACTTTTATACGTCCATTTAAACATATAAAAAAAGTAGCTTCTCAACGAAATAAACAAAAGCTTTTTAAACAAGCTTGTAAAACTTGTTGCTTTATATGAACAGTATGGACAAGAGTGAGCATTGATGGAAGCCACTTGGCATGGAATTTTTCTAAGAGCACAACCTTCTAGCTTACTACTTAATTCCATTGCATAATAGGCCATGCAAAAATGCAATAGAGTGATCGATTACTCACACTTTAGGATAGAACAGAACAATTTGTGGGCCTGTTAGACCTTTTCTTCTTCTCCATTTTAAGTGATTTTTTTTAAGAATATATATATATATATATATATATATATTATATTGTATTTTGGTGCCTCTTGCAGCAATGTGAAAACTCAATTGCCGTCTAAACGTTAATAACTCCAGATGGTACGAAAGAGACAGAGAGCGACTTGGCCAACCAAGTTTGTGCCCAAATTACAGATAACAGGCTATTAGTAGGAAAAAAAACACCAAATTGTAATTGGGTCCAGCTCTTGAAATTTGATGCAGCTGGATTTTTTCTGGACAAATAAATATTATTACCTAGTGTTTTATTATTATTTTTGCTGAATTATTATCTAATGTGGAACTGTTATTATAAAGACATTGAATGGGTGTTTGGATGAGTGGTGGGAACCAATTAGGGGAACCACTTTTACTGTAGCATATGAGAGTTTTACACTGTAGCAATTTTTTTTTATTGTTACTATAGCATGTGAGAGCTTTTTACTCTTCATAACTGAGTTTGTGGTGGGAACTGAGTGGTGGAAACCATTACCAAACACCCCTGAAATAATATTATATCAAGGTATTTAATCAGCTGGAAAAGGCTCCAATAGATGTAGACTCTTGAGGAAGGCTTTGGAGAGAAAGAAGTGTGTGAATTACAAGTAGATAAAGGTGCCATTTTCTTTGGCATAAACAGTAAACACCAACAAATTTATGATAAAAAATGGGATTTAATTAGATAAATCATTTAAGTACGTCTAATTTCTAAACCAAAGAGCTGAATAAAATTTGCCTGACATCGGAACTTTGAAGTTGTAGAACCTAGCTTGAGGATAAGGAAAATGAATTCTACTACAAGTCTAATGAAATACCCTATTGTTGTGTGCAATTCTAAACCGCTGTATATTTATCAAGGTTCATTAAATTTGGGTATTTTTTATTTTGTGATGTGACACGACAATTCAGAATTGCACAACATTGATAAAGACACAAAATTGTGGTTCAAATTAGCTGTTCAAATTTTCTAAACTGTTTGAGAGTATAGTTTAAAACATAAAATTATAGTTCAAATCAATTGTTGTCAAATTTTAAAAGAAAAAACATTTTACAAAATTGATTTCAATAACAATTTTATAATTTAAACAGCGTACCCAAACTAGCTAATTCTTTTACACCAAAAGTCTCGTATTATTTGATCTACGATGTTGAAACATGACAAAAATAACTGAAAAGTTTTTAGAGAAAATGAAAACACTATTGAATCAATTAGGTTGGGCCTTCAAAAGGTGTGATGTCTAATCTCCATGTGCCAAAACAAGACCAGAAGAAACCACGCTTTCTCCCACTCTATTTTACTCCTCTTTTTAAGTACAGAGCATAGATATGTACACTTTGCATAAAAGAAAAAGTATGGGGGGCCCATTTAAAAGCACATCACAAATTGCAAATTAAAAAAAAAAAAAGAAAAAAAGCAAATGACACATGGGCTGTAGTAGTGAGTTGGAGACAACGGATTTAAAGTATAAATGACGCATGCTGGCTTTATTATAACGCCAAAGGCGTCAATTTACCATTTAGTGTCAATACATGGACGTTGTTATGTTTCCCAAGTCCCACTTTAGTGCAAGCTTGTTTATTGTCAATGTCTTAAACTATTCCCAAACTCAAATTGCTGCTTTTTTTATGAATGAGTAAAAACCATAGCGCATAGAGCACTTCTAAATGCCCCGGCGGAGACACAGCCTCATCAGACTCAATGGGGATCCCACCTGTTGTGGCTCACGTGGATCCCACTAGGTGGGGCCTATCCATTGGGTTTGATGGGGTTATGTATCCGTCGGGTAAAAACGATTTTTTTTCCTAATGCATATTTTCTTGTAGTACTAATAATAGACAAGATCCGCAAGGACAGTTAAAGTATCATTCTTACTAGGCTAATGAAAAGTCATACATGGAAAAAAACAAGAAGATAATAGGTCAAAATAATGTAAATTTTAAAGAAAAAGAAAAGAACAAGGCGGTAAAATGATAGGACAAGTTTGGCACGAGTCTCATGTTATTTCCCAAATCCCAACCCCTTAAGTGCAAGCATTGTCTGATAAATTGAGAAAAACATTGAGAAAAGCAGGGTGATTTGATCCAACTTTCCTTCTAAATCAAAGCTCTTTTGTGAGCGAAGTGAGTACAAACAAGCAAGTAAATGCAACAAAAAACACCTGGTTTCTACTAGAAGAAACGTTAATGACCTTATTATTGAAAGGAAACATTAAGCCTTGCAATTTAATGAAAACCAACATAGTTAAAAGAGTAGAAAACAAAAGATTAGATCGGTTGACAGAAAAAGGAACCAAACGAGGCCTTTTTTTTTTTTAAACAAAATGTGAAAAGGACTTGTCCAGAAAAAATAAAAGTGAAAAGGTGCACAAATGAAACTTTAAGCTGCAATAAGCCCTTCGCATATCATTGCAACATAATCTAGCTTAACATTATTCACTTTGTTCTTCCTTGATCTTTCTATGGGTACATAGATCATGATTAATTAAATGCAGACATGAATCTAATAATGTTATCTAGAAGTTTTTAAATGCTAAAAGCTATAAGAAATATATGCGGTGAACCTGCTTCTTGATATTGCATTCATTTTCCTAATCTACAGATGTATTGGCAATATACAAAATGAATCCAATTAAGACGCTACCAAAGAAAGTATAATTAGTTCACATATTTCTGACCTCAATCAAACTTTGAGCTGGTGATTTTCTTAGCCCCATTTCAGACATCATTCGCCTCACAATTTCTGCATCCTTCCACCTACCTACCGCAGCATAAATTTTAGCCAACAAGACATAGTTTCCTGTATTTTCTGGCTCGAGTTCAAACAACCACTTAGCAGATATTTCTCCGAGTTCAACATTCACATGTGTTACACACGCACCAAGCAGTGCACCCCAAATAGCATGATTAGGCCTAAAGGTCATGCTTTTGATCAGATCATAAGCTTCTTCTAGTCGACCTGCACGACCAAGAAGGTCGACGATGCACGTATAATGATCAGTCTGTGGATTCACTTGCTTACTTTCAAGCATGGATTTGAACAGGTGCAACCCCTCATCCACCAAACCAGCATGGCTGCAGGCATGCAAGACGGAAGTAAAAGTGACTTCATTTGGTCTTACGCCAGATTGAACCATCTGATTGAAAAGTGAGACAGCAGCCTCACCTTGACCATGCATTCCGTAACCTGCTATTATCACACTCCACGCAATTATGTCCTTCTCCTTGTTGGGGATTTCACTAAAAATCTTGTAAGCTGATTCTGAACTTCCACATTTCGAGTACACATCAACCAAACAGGTAGCAACTTCAGTGCTTGAAAGAAACCCAGATCTAAAAACGTAAGAATGTACGTCCCTTGCTTGACAAAAATCAGCAAGAATAGAATATGAAGGAAGGAGACCATTCATGGTTGCATTATCTGGTTGTATAGCTTCCATGAGCATCTGTTTGAAAAGCTCTATGGCTTCTCTTGCAAGTCCATTATAACTAAATCCAGAGATAATGGCGCTCCAAGGAGCAGTTCTCTGTTTCAAAGTCCTTGCAAACACTCGAAAGCTGTGATCCACATATTTGCATTTTGAGTACATGTCAATCAAAGCAGTCTCCACAATGACATCACCCTCGTGCTTTAGCCTCAATGCCAGCCCATGCAAACACCTGGCATATTTTGAAAGGGTTAAACTACCACAGGCCGAAAGAAGCGAGGCTATAGTCACGGCATTTGGTCTTACCCCATCATACTGCATAAGCCCACAAAGTGATAAAGCACTTCTTGCATCGCCGTTCAAAATGTAACCGTTGATCATGGTCGTCCATGTCACAACATCCCTCTCTCCCATTTTTTCAAAAACTACTTGCGCTTCATCCATCTTGCCACACCTCACGTACATATCCACCAATGCATTGTATGCTTTTATATTCATCCCCAGTCCCTTCTCGTCCACCAAGGCATGAACCTCTCTTCCCAATGCCAAGTTCTTTGTGTTACCACAAGCTGGCAACACTGACACCACAGTGGCACAATCAGGCTCCACGCCCACATCCATCATCCACCTAAACATCCTCAAAGCCTCATCAACACACCCGTTACGAAAATACCCACTAATCATGGTATTCCAAGACACCACATTCCAATCCTGCATTGCCTCAAAAACTCTCCGAGCCACCTCTTTCTCCCGAAAATTCATGTACATTGCTAATATGGAGTTCTGGACAAAAGGGTCCGACCCAAATCCAGACACCAACGTGCGCCCATGAACTGCCGTACCCACATCAAGCAATGACAACTCGCCGCAGGCCTTGGCAACAAACGGGTACGTAAAGTTATCTGGCGGGCACTTTCCCTCGTCAAGCATACCACTGAACACCTTAAGAGCATCATAATGCAGATCCTTATGTATATACATTCTTATCATAGCATTATACAATGCCGAGCTTCGATCCGACAATTCGTCGAACAGCTTACGGGCATAAGGGACATGACCTATTAACGCATAACACCTTGTTAAACTTGTGAGGAGACGAGAGAATAGAGAGGCTGAGGTGATAATAATATGGGCGTGAAGTTGTTTGGTTCTTGAGAGGGATCGAGCAGCTAAGCAGTTGTTTAGTTGTTTGGTGACAAAGTGCTTGGTTCTAGGTAGAGCCTGAGAGGAGTCCCTCATGAGTTTAAAGAAGTGTCTCGCTTGAAAGCAACGGTCGGGTTTTAAAGAACGTTGTTCCTTTCAAACGACAACAAAAGTCTTATAAAAGGACAACGAACGCCTACGTCTGTTTCAAAAGGAAAAAAAAAAAAAAAAAAAATTCACCGCCAAGTACGAAGACTCTACAGCGTAACTTCAGCCTATAAACCATATCAAAAAAATAGAGTAGAAAAATAAGAAAAATATCAACCGTAGATATCCGCAAAAGCACTTACAAGAGAAATCATCGAACGGCTAATATTTGAGTGCTTCTATTTTGCTCCTGAAAATGTTAGCGTCGTAAAAAATGTGTTCCTTCATGGTTCGCTGTTTGTATAGTTTTCTTGAACATTAACGTAAAGAAAAATCACCAATACGCAAGAATGCCAAAGGGTATCCTTTTGTTTTGAGTTTTTAGTTCTCAGAGTTAAAAGGGCACTTTTTTTTTTTTTAAAGGTTTAAACATAATGACTGCATAATACATGGAAGTTGAGCAAGAATCCAATGAAGCTAAAGAAATAGAAGGTTCTTATGTTTCCATGGAAGTCGAGGTCGACAAGTACTGTGATGTAGAGGGTGTTGAAACAGGTCCAATATGTTTGTCAGGTGGGGTTATAGCGGAGGCCACATTGGACATGGAATTCACCTTCGAAGATGACGCCAGGAATTTTTTTCTACAACGCCCTTGCCAAGCAGAAGGGTTTCAGCATTCGTGTTAACTCCTACTATCAATCCAAGAGAGACAATTTGATCATATCGCGGGAGTTTTGTTCCTCGAAGGAAGGATTTCGCCATGAGAGACGAGCGAAGAAGGCAGAGGAGAATTCTGTCGATGATCATGGCATTGAGAGGAGGCGTGCTCGGCCTGTCACTAGGGAAGGTTGCGAGGCACTGATGACCGTGAGAAGACGAGAGAGTGGGAAGTGGTACGTGGCAAAGTTATAGAAGAGTTGTCTAGGGAAATTGGCGCCTATGGTCTGCTAACATAACTGATCATTGCTACATCTATTTCAAGCTAGAGTATTTAATTATTTTAGTTATTTACTTATTTCACCTTGTTCATCACAGCAGATGTTGGCACTTGCGAAGAATATTTGTACAATTTGTTAGGATTAAAGTGACAATATAAGTAGTTAAAACTATCTTATTATTATGCTCCATCTAGTCTAAATCAATTAGGACACTATTATTAACGACACGAACTTCATTATCATCCTCAATCCCTACAGAAAGCTTCACTCTGTAAGCTCTCCGTTGTCATCGCTTGAAGTGGTGCTATCACCATCCCCGCAGTTAGCACAATCCTCATTCGATTTGCTCAAGACCTTCAAAACAAATAAGTCGAGGCTCGTGTCGACTACGAGTTCTATATCTGGTGGTAAACAAGTGTTTGCCCAAATGCGGAATTTGGACCATTCAAGAATTTTTTTTCCTATATTTTTTATTGATTGCTAACCGGTTTTCAACAATTTTGAGACCAGTATTGCGCCGATTATGTTTTAAACCACAAGCATAGACGCCAAAAATGCTATGGAATTATACATGTTTCCGTCGCGGGTCCACCATCGCATAGAAGTAGTAGTACAGGCAAACCATTCCTGTAGTTGGAAAATAACAAAATTTGCTGAACCTCAGATTCCATAATCCACGGAACATTAAATCCGAGGGACCCTGAAACATTTTCCAGTCAGACACCACAAAATCGATTAAAGCTCCCAAGGCAGCTTCAAACCGGTGGAAGAATTCACACAATCACAGAACCTATTTCCTACACGCTTAGTCACAGAAGATTAGCAAGCACGAAAAAAAAAAAAATCTGACTTAAGAATTATGTCTCCTCATCTCAAAATCTTCAACTCATTTCTCCTCTTCAACAAATCAGCTTTGTCCTCCATATGAACAGGCAAAGGAGCCGAAAATACAAACTCTGCATTATGTCCCTTATAATCTCTTCTTGGAACACTTCCACTTGCCTTATTCACAACATGAGCTTCCTCATCATCATCCTCAGCTCCAAGCGAAAACCCCTTAATTTCTACAACTTCATCACAAACATTTTCTGTAATCTCTCCTTGATCATCACTTGAAGTAGTACTAGTAGAACCATCTTCATTTGGAGCTCCTTCATTGGTGTTGCTAAAGATCTTCAAAACATTCTTGTTCTCCGCAAAGCTCACACTTTTCTTCACTTTAGGTTGATCCACTAACCTCTTCACCAAAACCCCATTTCTAATTTGACCATTCTTTTCTTTAACTACAATTATAGGATCTTCTTCTTCCTCCTCATTATCATCATTATCACTCACATGTTGAAACCCTTCAAGTTCAACGTCTTCGTCATCATTCTGAGAAACCCTCGTGTATGCCTGGATCTTTCCAACTCTTTCCCTCAACTTTCTCAATTCATTTTTCTTTTTGCTCAAAATAACCCTAGATTTCTCACTATTTGGAACGTACCTCACGTTCTTCCTCGCTTTCAACGAAAGCTCGTGCCTTTTCACAGCAACTCCTTCAATGAAATCCAAAAACCGAACCAAATCTCTGCTTATCGACCTCTTCCCATCTCTAACCATCGGGTCATCGCCCTAAAACCAAAAACCACAAAACAAACAAAACCATAAACTCAAAAACGCATTGAATCAAGAAGTTAACAAATAGCACGAAACCCATAATTTGCTTACCTGAATAGAGTCGAGCTTGACAAGCAAATCCATGGCTTTCCGAGAAACGACAGAGAAATCAAATTGGATTTCGCTCGAGACTGACGACTTGATAGAATTGAAAGCTGACTTGAGGACAGCAAGGTCCTTGAGCCCTCTGAGGGTTCGCGATCTGCGAACGAGGAAGGCCCGGAAATGGGTTTGGATAACTCGAGCCGCCACGTCTCGAAGAGAGTAATAGTAAGGAAAATCATCACGATGACGATTCGTGGTAGGTAATCGATTGAGAGAGGCTTCGAGGGCTTCGATTCTGGAAATGAGAGAGGACATCACGTTATGGGTATGTTCTTGTGATTGATATTCCTTTTGATTTTGATGGTAAAACCGTGGCTTTAGGCGTTGAAACTTGGTGCTTTGTGGTGAGAAGTTGCTGGATTGGAGGAGTTGGGAAGCAATAGCTGCTTGGAGAAGTGGATCTGTGGGGGGTGACGATAATGACGGAGAACAATAACGGTGGGTTTCGTTGTGGGTGTTTTTAGAGCAGGTACTGGTACAGCCATGGCTGAAACAGCAGGTGGTGCAACAGGTTGGGGGAAGTTGATGGTACTGGTGGTGAGCCGCCATGGGAGAACGTCAAAGGTCTGAGCTTTGAGCTTTTGAAGAAAGTTTAGTTTCTGGTGTTTTTTCTTCTTTTTTTTTTTTTTTTTTTTTTTTTTTTGGCCCTTTTGGGGCTATGGTAATTAAGAGGGGAATCAATTCGAGAGTGGCCTAGTACAAAGTAACGGAATTTGACGAGGGAGATTAATGACAGAAGAAAACAAAAGGAAACAAAAATATATATATTTGATGTTCCAATGGCGTAAAAGTTTTCTTTTGATGCTTTTAATGGGACAGTGATGCATTGGTCTCGTGGAGAGTCCACGCGATCATCATAAGCAGGAATTCTTTGTGCGGACTAAGGATCATATTTTTTGTGGCAAAAGGCAATTGCGTTAGGAAGCAAACGTGTCCAAAACGAACTGAAATGTCACTTTTTTAAAATTAATTGTAATAGATAAAAGATTTTAAAAGTAGTTGTAATAAATATAAAACATATGATACTTTTTATTTATAATATAAATAATTTTTATTTATATAATAAATAATTTTATGATATAAATAATATATTTATTAGTTTGTTTATAATGTAAATATTTTTTATTTATATTTTAAAATTAACATTTATTGTATTTATATTTTTAAAACTTAATATTGACTTAAAAAATAATGACATTGTCCTTCTTCTCTCCTGTCAATAGAACACAAAATTCTAAGAATTAGGGGAAAATTGCCTTGCTGAGACGACCTTTGATGTCGCAATCCACTCAAAAAGAAGTACAAGGCAAGTACTTTGCAACAACTACTTTGTTTCAATTTCTCCTTGAGAGTAGTACCCATCGCAACGTAAGTTCTGTTGAAAAACTGCTTAAAAAAGTGATTTAAAGTACCATTTTAAGGTACAATTTTGAATAAAACTTACTACCGGGTGTTTAGTAAGCGGTAAAAACTGTAATTTTTACCATAAATTCAGTTATAAATAATATAAA
This sequence comes from Artocarpus hirsutus, assembly GCA_946598075.1. Classification (NCBI taxonomy): domain Eukaryota; kingdom Viridiplantae; phylum Streptophyta; class Magnoliopsida; order Rosales; family Moraceae; genus Artocarpus; species Artocarpus hirsutus. Next base: position 17,106 of record CAMOHE010050523.1, on the reverse strand, counting down.
ACTCTCACATGTTACAATAATAATAAAAAAAAAGTTACAGTATAAAGCTCTTACATACTACAATAAAAATGGTTCTCACATACTACATGTTTATGATAGGTTAAAACTGAAACTTTTTTTTTTCTGTGTGAAGATTCTCAAAATAGTAAACAAGTGAGTGAGAAATTCACCCAGAGTATACATATACACATATGAAATTTCAAACATTAAAGTAGAATATTTTTTTATCCTACATCGAAAGACTTGATCTCCGAACCCTATATATAGCAACCCTCATTATTTTTTTCAACACATCAAAATACATGGACCTCGCAGACATCTGATGGAGGGACAAATCTGTCTTAAGAAACTGTATGATACTTTTAATTACATATTGCCGTTGTAATTTCTGCTATATTAAATTTGTCCTCAAGATTAAATTTTACTTCTGTCACGAAGACCACCAATGACGGAGAAAGAGAAAGCAAAACCGATGATCGAACATAATTTTCTTGCTAAACAACTCGTTGTCTAGGTACGGAATTTAAGAAACCTAAGAAAATAGCGCTTTGAGGAAAATGCACCGTGGGAACCCTCGAGATTGAACTACGTTTGTGATCACGATCGACGAACCACCGATGAGAGAGAAACAGAAAGCAAAACTGATGAACGCTAAAGAGACACAGAGGGAGAATTTTTAGCTGGTGAACAGTTTCTTTGGGCTAGCTCGTCTTTTACAGTAGGTTGGTGAGATACGTAAAGATTGTAATTTTTTTTTTTTTTTGACTTTTAAAGATTGTAATATTGGATTAGGTAGCTTGTCTTTTATAGATTGTAATATTAGATTATAATTTTTTTTTTCGTTTTTTTTTCTCTCTCTTTTGAATTTGCTACTTCATTTATATTTGGCAGACTCGTGTACTTACTCTCTCATTAATAATAAAAAAGAGAAATGAAGGCGTTGCAACTTAAAATTAAAAAAACAAAAGAAGGTCTATACGGCAGGGGTGTTACGTTATAAAAAATACCTTAAAAATCCCCGCAATATATGGTTAAATAACTTAAATAAGAAATAAACATTACTAAGTAAGGTTAAAAAACAATTCATCCTAATAAATAAAAGATTATCTACTTAGTAAAAACGAATTTGTTTACTAGTAAATTCATTATTTACACTAGTAAAAGTGATTGTGATTCTTATTCAAAGAGCGGGTGAAAAATTTCCTTGTTTTCCTCATGTGATTCTATTTCTCTCTCTTATCGTTATATTTCTTTATTGATTCACTCTTTTCTGTCTAAAGTCTATTTTTTTTAATATATTTTTCTATCTAAATTCTACATCTTCAATCTTTTCTTTCTTGAATTTATCTCATCCTATATTATTTTGTAGACAGTAATGATATATTTGTATTAATTTTTAGAATATCATAGTTTGCTTATACGATTTCAATGAAATGTTAATATCAATAATATATATATATATATATATATATATGATACCAAAAATAAATAAAAATGGTGCATTTGATATGTTAATTTTATATGTGCTCTAATACATAATGTACTTACCTCAAGTGTTCTATCTACTTTTTATCCTAATCATTTTTGTTCATCCCCACCTTTGCATGTGTTTTCTTTCCTTTCCTCTAATATATATATATATATATATATATATATATATATATATTGAAGGAATATCTTATATATTTTCATATTCACTTTATTAAATTATTTTTCTAGTCTTTTCAAAAAAAATATTTTTTCCTAATGTATATCAATGTAATTGTAATTCCACTCATATAATCTATTCTCTGATGTATTCTTGTCGTAATTGTAATTCCACTCATATAATTTATTCTCTGATGTATTCTTGTCTAAATATTTTTGTCATACAATCCTTTTAACTATGTTTCTTTATATATAACTCTTAAATAATTTTCCATATCATTTTGCCTATTAATACATATTTTTTTCCTTTAAAATGTGATCTAGTAAATCTTTTTTTTTTCACTAAACTAAATTACTAAGAGAAAAAATAGGTAAAACTAAATTTTAAAAGATTTCTTATTTTAAATTTTTGTGTAAAAATAAAAAAATGCAGGTATATGTTTATCGTTTGTAAAAATATAAATTACAAAATGACATAAACTAAATTTTAGAAGACAACTTATTTTAAATTTTGGTATAAAAATAAAAAAAATGCAGGTATATGTTTGTCATTAGGAAAATATAAGTGACAAAATGACATGTTTATTATTAGCCAAAAATAAAAATAAAAGAGGAGGCGGAGGCGGCTTCGTTTGGGAAGCACCTTATAAAAACAAAAGTGAGTTTGCTACAATATAAAGTTATCACATACTGTAGTGAAAGACAAAAATTTACTATAATATAAAGCTCTCACTTACTATAATTTGTAATGTATTTTTTAGTCTCTGTTTAGAAGAACAATTATAACTGTCACTTAAAATCAATATCGGTTAAAATCAATAATATAAGTTGGAACCATAATTTGTAGTTGTAATAATTGTTTGGTAAGTATGTAAAAAAAGTTGGTTTGAACCAAAATTAATTGAAATTATTGTTTAGACTTTGAACAAAAAATATGAATTTGAATTATAATTTGTTAGTTTGAACTAATATCGGTTGAAACTAAAACCATTAATTTTAACTAATTGAGTTTAACATTAATTGTATTTGATGATGAACCATAGGTAAGTTTAGGTTTTAACTTAAAATTTACCCTCTGACTATACTTCTAAATAAAGGCTTATCTGTCTTATTAACAGTAGTGAGTTACCGTTAGATCACTCAAAAAAAAAAAAAAAAAGGTGAACGGTGTATAATACAGCTAAGGATCCACTGGACTAAAAAAATATCTGAATCATGGTGCAGATTACCTGCAATTTTATAGCAAGCCATCAGCGTTGAAACGCAAGACGTGTGAGAATGTGATACGAGAGCAAACGAAAAGTGTGCAGCTTCACGTGAACTTGAATGCAGGAAATCCAACTTTCACAACAAAACAATTAAGGTGGGGTCCTCGTGAAAGCGTCGTTTTCAGCACGGACGCTCGAAAATATATTTAAGTTAGTTTAATTAATAATTAAGATTAAATTGTGGCATTATAATGATAGATAATATATATAGTAATCAGATATATAAATCTCCCGTGGGAAACGATGAGAACAGTCAGAGACTTTTAGTCTCACTCTGTATCGTCACTATACTACAGTTCTCATATGAGTCTCTGATCCGAAAGAGAGGAGAGGAATCTAGAGAGAGAAAGAAGAGAGAGAGACTTGGAAAAATGGCGGCTTCGCGATTATCCGCGACAGGTAGTAGAACAGAGGCGTTGTTTCGTCGTGATTCTCGCTCCAAATTCGTCGATTTCGGCTTCGGAAGCACCAAATCGAGGCTGTTGTTCGTTAGGACTCTCAATCGCCGGCCACTGAGGCGGTCATTTTCGGTGAAGAGCGTCTCCAGCGAGCCGACGCAGATATTGAAGGATCCGATCGCCGAGGAAGGTCCTGATCGTCTTCCTCATTTCAGCTTTCATTTGCATTGATTTGGTTCCTTTTACTTTTGACTTGTTAAACTGAAATGTCTCTTTCTTTTTTCGTTCTGAGGAAAAGTAAAACGAAAAGGGAGATAGAATTTTAATTGATTATGTGTCTTAGAATTTTAATTGATTATGTGTCTTTTTGTCATCATTATTATTATTATTATTATTATTCAACAAGCTGTGTTTGGTAGGCCATGTATAATTATTCAAGTTTTACCTTGTTAGGGTCAGAAAAGGATTGGGATCTACCATCTGATGGGCTAGTATATATAATTGTATTAAAAGTTATGCCTTTTTTGATGACTTCAACCACCCAGCTCCAATCACTGCCTAAACCGTTTAGGATATATTGGAAAATGGAAATTGAGTATTGGCTGTGGCTGATAATCATCATATTCAGTTGGCCTTTTGCCACACTGATCTATGACATTGCATACGTTAGTTGGTGAATTCGGATCCTTTTTTGATGCTGACATGGAAACTTTTGCTTAGTTTTATTGTCTTTTTTAAATTTAACCTTTCATATATTGTGTCTCCAATGAAGATTTATTGGTCTGTCTAATTTGCATTATTTAACTAAAGATTTTTTTAACTTAATTTATGTATTATTTTTATAAAAATTATACACACACACTTAGTTATCAAGCCTTTGACGTGCCGAGTAAATTCCTTAAAGTTTCTTTCGAGGGCATTTTTGAGAAGCTAAGATGCATGCTTATACAAAGACCTTTGCTGAGAGGCCTTCAATTGCACCACCCTGCATCCTTTGTTTTACTCTAGGAGTGCAACACGCATAGAAGTCTATCTGTAACACCTTAAGTTAATGGGGAAAATTCAAAACAAAGGGATGTTGCCAAAGGAAAAAGTGAGGTCAAGGCATGTTGGACATTGTCCTTGAGGATAAATTATTCCCCTCTCGGACAATGTTCAAGGGCAAAGCCAACTTCAGGGTGATCTAACCTTTGGGATACAGTGTCTGGAGCTTTGTACACATGCTCTCCTAAATACTCAGCTCTAGAAAAACTATATAGACTTTGAACATTTAGCATAATTAGGATAAATAAAGAAGACAGAACAAGATTGGTGAATGAAATTTAGGAATAATTTGCACCAAACTTTCTAAGCACTTAGAACAAAATGATGTTGTTTATTTATCATTCTAATAAGTCTCACCGAATTGTAACATTTCATGTGTTGATTTAGAAGCTGCAACTGCACTCAGTTCTCTCACACCAGATGCTGCTTCTATTGCTTCAAGTATCAAATACCATGCAGAGTTCAGCCCTCTATTTTCTCCTGAGCAGTTTGATCTTCCGAAGGCTTTCTTTGCGACTGCGCAAAGTATTCAGGATTCTCTCATTATCAACTGGAATGCAACATACGATTATTATGAGAAATTGAATGTAAAGCAGGCATATTATTTGTCAATGGAATTTCTACAGGTATGTCGTAAATGTCCCACATTTGTCCTACAAGCAGAAAGCATATTTACATTGAACGCTTACTATACATGTGTTCCATTATTATTTTTCTTTTTGTAGGGTAGAGCTCTGTTAAATGCCATTGGTAATTTGGAGCTCACTGGTGCTTATGCAGAAGCTTTAAACAAACTTGGACACAAATTAGAACATATAGCTTCTCAGGTTATCCCCATATTACACGCTCTCTCTCTCTCTCTCACTCTCGCACTTTCTCTCTCATTGGAGCTAAATACATGGTTTTTCAATTGTAGGAGCCAGATGCTGCACTCGGAAATGGGGGTCTCGGGAGGCTGGCTTCTTGCTTTTTGGATTCCTTGGCAACTCTTAATTACCCAGCATGGGGTTATGGCCTTAGATACAGATATGGTTTATTTAAACAGCGGATTACTCAAGATGGTCAAGAAGAAGTTGCTGAGGATTGGCTTGAGGTATGAAGGCTATCTTCTCACCACTTTCATTTTAAGTGCTTCATTAACTCTCAAGATTAATAGAATTATCACTGTCTTTCAGCTTGTTTGACTTGTTAGTGTTTGAATAATTGCTTTTTCTCCTTGCAGAAGGGCAATCCCTGGGAAATTGTTCGAAATGATGTCTCATATCCTGTAAAGTTTTACGGCAAGCTTGTTTCTGGATCAGATGGCAAAAGACATTGGATTGGAGGAGAAGATATAGTAGCTGTTGCTTATGATGTTCCTATTCCAGGATACAAAACTAAAACCACAATTAATTTGCGATTGTGGTCGACTAAGGGTCCATCAGAAGATTTTGATTTATTCGCCTTCAATGCAGGAGAGCATACCAAAGCATACGAGTCCCTTGGAAGTGCTGAAAAGGTATGCATTGGTTAATGACTGGTTTGTTTTAACTTTCTTTTGTTTTATTACCATTGCTAATTATTGTTTTAGATATGGTTTTGGGCAATCCATGTTGTAATCCTGATGTTTAGAAGTTTTATTATGGTGCTTTTACCGTTTATAATTTAAAATTATGAGAGGACCTCCTCTGTAATGCTTTGCCTATCAGATTTGCTACATACTCTATCCTGGGGATGAATCAGTTGAAGGAAAAATCCTCCGTCTGAAGCAGCAATACACTCTATGTTCAGCTTCTCTCCAAGATATTATTGCTCGGTTTGAGAGAAGATCTGGAGCATCTGTCAAATGGGAAGAGTTCCCTGAAAAGGTTGCAGTGCAGATGAATGATACTCATCCAACTCTCTGCATTCCTGAGTTGATGAGAATTTTGATTGACGTGAAGGGTTTAAGTTGGAAGGAGGCTTGGAATATCACTCAAAGGTACCTTTTATGTATTGGAGTATATATAGCAATATAGCAATATAGCAATTGCAGGCACCATTATAGTTGTTTATCAGAATGACAGGAGACTATTATATATAGTTTCTTGTGCTTTTTTTTTTTTTTTTTGGCTACAAATTGTAGATAACTAGCTTAATTCAATAAATTTACAGCATTTTTTTTCATGTCTGTGATCTATAACTTTTCATTTTTGCGTGTTTCACCATTAAGCTTAATACTAAAGTTCATTTTTTCTTAGCTCCATCCTATCAAGCTCAATACAAGAATTCAGTTTACGAGCAAATTGGTCCACCCTAATAAACTTTTTCATCTCCATTAAGTTAAAAGATAAACCTCGTATACATATCTGTGATCTGTTCTAGATTTATTTCGAATGTAGATAACTTTTTCTTGATAGTTCCTAGCTAATTTAAACTTCTTTTGTCCTGCTCCCTGTGCCAGAACTGTGGCATACACCAACCACACTGTTCTGCCTGAGGCATTGGAGAAATGGAGTTTAGACCTTATGCAAAAACTGCTACCTCGACATGTTGAGATTATAGAAATGATAGATGAGGAGGTACTATTGGATTTTGTTGAAATTGCAACACTGTTTTATCTGCTATATATTGGACTAACTCCTACCATATGTATCTTCAGCTTATTCGCACCATAATTGCGGAATATGGCACAGCAGATTTTGACTTGTTAGAGAAGAAACTGAAGGAGATGAGAATATTAGAAAATGTGAAGTTGCCAGCTGCCTTTGCAGATGTAATTGTAAAGCCTAAACAGAGCCCGGCGGTCGTAACCAGTGAGGAACTTGAAGACGTTGAAGAAGTTGATAAGGTTGAAGAAGTTGAAGCTGTCAAGGAAGTAGACAAATCTGAAGGGGAAGTCCCTCAAGAGAAGGAGGTGTTGCCAGAGCCAGTACCAGAACCGCCGAAGATGGTTCGTATGGCTAATCTCTGTGTTGTGGGTGGTCATGCAGTCAATGGGGTTGCCGCGATACATAGTGAAATAGTGAAAGAAGAAGTATTCAACTCCTTTTTTAAGGTAAACATGTCAAAGGATTATCTTTTCTCCATTTTCTAGCTAGTGTACACGTATTTGCATTATCTAATCTGAGTAAGGGATTTTAAAATTTGTGAAAGTTTTCTCTTATTTGCTTTATTGTACTATTTTGGCAGCTGTGGCCTGAGAAATTTCAGAACAAAACAAATGGGGTTACGCCAAGAAGATGGATCCGGTTTTGCAATCCAGAATTGAGTAAAATCATTACTGATTGGATTGGGACAGAAGACTGGGTTCTAAATACCGAAAAACTTGCTGAATTACGTAAGGTAATGATTGCAACTGAGTCTCTTGTTTTTAACATTGTCTCAATTTCTATGTTATTACTCCGTCGTCATTAATCATGTCCAGATTATGCTGTCCTGTGATGCACCCTTATGAGAATTGTGTTGTTTTTTGATAGTTCGCAGATAACAAGGATCTCCAGGCCCAGTGGAGGGAAGCAAAAAGGAGCAACAAGATCAAAGTTGTACAATTGATCAAGGAAAGAACTGGATATTCTGTTAGCCATGATGCTATGTTTGACATCCAGGTATTTTTTTTTTTATTTTTTTAGAATTTGGCAAAGTGCTGGAGGATAACATTTTGTCACCAGATGGAAGAACACAAAATATCCCAAACTTTTTCTTCTAGTTGTCTTTCCTTTTCAACATCTAAATGTAGGTTGGACTTTGTATTTTAGGTGAAGCGCATCCATGAGTACAAGAGACAACTATTAAATATCTTGGGCATTGTCTATCGCTATAAGAAAATGAAAGAAATGAGTGCTGCGGAGAGAAAAGAAAAATTTGTTCCACGAGTTTGTATATTTGGAGGAAAAGCATTTGCTACATATGCCCAAGCAAAGAGAATTGTGAAATTTATCACAGATGTTGGTGCTACAGTTAATCATGATCCTGAAATTGATGACTTGCTCAAGGTATGTTGTCTATCCACCAAAGCTCCATAGTTCCTTAATTTGCTTACTGTATGATGTAATTTACTTCTCAAGTGTAATTGTTTTTTTTCCTGGTATCAGCTCTTTCGTCAGTAGACTCTGACATGGAGGAAAAGTACTTAGATCAAATAGGCAAATTTTTAAGGACTTTTAAGACGAGCACAGGCTAAGCATACCGTGCTTGGTGTAAGTTCATTTGCATCACTTACTGTTTAAAATTCCTTGTCGTTTTAGGTTGTCTTTGTCCCTGATTACAACGTTAGTGTTGCCGAATCATTGATTCCTGCTAGTGAGCTATCACAGCACATCAGGTACTTCAGTTTCATAACATGGTTAATTTGTTGTTCTATTGGTAAACTTAACGAAGCTTGCTTCCAAATTTTATCACTGCTCATATTATTAGCGGAAATAGATACTTAAAAATTGTGCCGAATAGAGACAGGCTATGTTAATTCACCGGCAGAAGCAAAACCCCTTACTGATGTGAGATGGGAAAGTATCTTTTCTCTAAATTGCTTTCTTTCTTTTTTTTTTTCCCTTCTCTTCCTCTCTTTAGTACTGCTGGAATGGAAGCCAGTGGAACTAGCAACATGAAGTTTGCTATGAACGGCTGCATCCTGATCGGGACTTTGGATGGGGCCAATGTCGAAATAAGGGAAGAGGTTGGAGAACATAACTTTTTCCTTTTCGGTGCCAAGGCTCATGAGATTGCTGGCCTGAGAAAAGAAAGAGCTGAGGGAAAGGTTTGTCTTAATAATCAAACGATCAATTTCATAATTATTTGTCTACCAAATCAGTGAATTTCTTTCTGCTATTTAATGTCACGCTTCTGAACTTGTGGTTGGTAAGGTTAAAAAACCAAAATAAAAGTTTTACAAATGCATCTTCACTAAAGTTAAAGTGAACAGGAAATAACTACTTACACTCTGATTATTTCCCTGATGTATCTGACCTAGTTGGTTTTGTGATGTAGTTTGTTCCAGACCCAAGGTTTGAAGAAGTCAAGAAATTCGTCAGAAGCGGTGTGTTCAGATCCTACAATTACGATGAACTGATTAAGTCTTTGGAAGGAAATGAAGGTTTTGGTCGTGCAGATTATTTCCTTGTGGGCAAGGACTTCCCTGATTACATAGAATGCCAAGAGAAGGTTGACGAGGCATATCGGGACCAAAAGGTAAGTTTTTTTTTTTCTATAAGTTCACCTTCTTACCTTTTCGATCGAGGGTTCAAACTCTTTTGAGTTCTGGTAAATTGTTTCTATGCAGAAATGGACAAGAATGTCAATCCTGAACACAGCTGGCTCATACAAGTTTAGCAGTGACAGAACCATTCATGAATATGCTAAAGACATATGGGACATTAAACCTGTCGAATTACCCTAGAGAGTTGACATTTTCTGAGTACCAAATAACAGGTTTTGATTTCACTGCTTGGGATAAGCCGTGCCCTACGTTGCTGTTCACCACCGTATTATAGATTTTTTTTTGTATTGTATTTATTTATGTTTAATTTCTGTGTAGAGTTTTTTGTGAGGGAATAAAGTGCAGGTTGAGGACACTATCCAAATAAAATTTTGTTGTTATGTGCAAGTTTAAGAAGATAACAATGATCAAGAATAAATAAAAATGTTGTATTTTTTTTTGTTTCCCCTTCCTCTAGGGTTCCTCTCGACTTCAAATTGCTGCAACCTCAGACGTGCTTGCTCATCTTTCTCATGATTGAGCCGTTATAATAAGATGGGTGTGTTTGATATTGAAATTGATAAGTGTTCCGAATGGGGTTTTGTACTTTATCCTCACGGTACAAATAATAGCTGACTGAGGTAATTTTTTAACAGTACGTTTGCGATGACCGCAACGGTATGATTCTAATGAACCACGTGTAATGGTGCTGTCGAAGTATGCTCCCGCTGTATTCAGCTCCATATCATATGTGTAACTTCGTTTAAATAGAAATAATGAAGTGCTCCCACCATAGACCATGGGTCATGAAAGATGTTGACCCCCATCCCCCTTCACGATGTATGGCTAATGAACTCCTCGCTTTAGTCTATTCTTTTCATTCTTTGGGCTCAGGTCGATAGTAGCCGTGGTAGTAACGGAGCCCGGCTACCAACCCGAGGCGCCGATTGGGAAAGTCATAAAGGGACGTTAAATGTAATTCTAGAAGGGCGTTACCACAACAAAAAAAAATCCGAGGCAGTTCAAGTGAAAGTTTATTAGACTAGTACCACTAAGATGGCGGGGAAACTTACTTCGGAGAGAGCAGCTTTCGCCTCAACAATTACCTAACGAAAGAGAGCCAATGCCAAAGTTGCCCTTTACGTGAGGGAATGCTAGACAGACTTACCTTTGCTAACTACGTTTTATATAGACTGGAAGCTAGAGAGATACTATACTAAGGCATAGTGCCGCGCTGCTGAAGGAGCTCTTGAAAGAGCCCACCTCGGATACTAAAGAAAGGAGTGGCTAGACAGGCAACTTGACTCCGTGCATCCTTTGGTTGTGAGCCCCGCCTAGGAGTGAGGCGCTAAGGGAAGGACGTAGCATTAATCTGCCTCGTAGCTCGTAGAGGACCTTCAGTTATTGCACAATCACACTGCTATATTCTTTTAGGTTAATTCAAAAACTATATTTTAGATTTTTTATTTCATCAAATGTATACCTTTAAATTAGATTTAATATACAAATCTATAGTTTACTTCGATTAATAGTTGATTTTGTCCTTTAAAATGACTAAAATTATCCTTAAGTAAAAGATAAAAAAAATTAAAATTTTCAAAAATAAGAAGAAAATAAAAATAAAATCACATAAAACACTTATTTTTGAAGGTATTTTATATATAATTTTTAAAGCAAAAACCTTTGTACAAAGTTTTTTTAAATTCTTAAACTTATCTTATTTTTTAATTTGAAGGTATTTTAAGTAATTTTTAAAATCAAAAATAAAAATTGATTGAGAAAAGATATAAATTTATGCATTAAATCTAATTTAAGAGTACAAATCCTATAAAATTAAAAGCCGATTATATTATTTGAATAAATCTAAAATATCAAATATAAAAAGTAAATAACCCCTTATCATATTTTGTGTAAGACTAAAGAACATACTATAACAAGTTAGAGCTTTGGGCTAAAATTGCTAGCCACAGGGAGGGGAGACATTGTTAATGTTACCTGGGCACTTTTTGAGGGATTTTCTAGAGCCATGGACATGGACAGCCACAGAGCAGTGATTCAAGTGACTCAATCCCATACCCCCAAGTCCACTGCACACGATCTTTTTTTTTTTTTTTTTTTAATGGTTTCTAGAAAAACTTTAAATATTTACATGATTCTAGTGGTTCTAGTGGACTGTGGGATTGGTAAAGAAATATTTAAATGAGAATTAATCATAGGACTCGTATTTATGCAAGATCAACAGAGGACTCAGAAATTCCAAGCTTGTGAAATTAAGATCAAGCAGAGGACGTTAAAATTTGCTTATATAAGTTCGAGCCGATAACAGTACAAGGCTCTCACAAGCTACAATGTAAAGCGAAGTGAATTATAGTATAAAGTTTTCATATGCTATAGTATATCAACATGCTTAAGCCGCATTTTGCGCTTGTTCCAGCTTTGCAGATCAGTTCGTCTTCTTATAGGCACAGTTAAATTGAAATTCTACTTATTTATTATTTGGAAGAGACAAAATAAATTAATTTTTGTTTATTTGTTAATAAAGGTTGAGGGATTTAAAAAAAAAAAAGGACTTGTAATAGACCAGGTAAGGACACAACCCCATTTCTTTATGCTCATTTATTTTTAGAAAATGGCATAAAAAGAAAAAGAAAAAGAAAGAAAGAAGCTCCACTATGTTAAAGAATGGCATGGTTAAGCTAAACAAGATGAACCCCATGTCTGCTCGCCTTAGACGTTGGCGTGTATTCATCTGAAAACGACAGCCAATTATTATATATAGTGGCATGTCGTTTTAATTTATTTGACACTGAATTTTGAAAGCTGAATTGACACGTAGATATTAACGGCAACTAATTATCAGATTTAATAACATGGCATCTTGCTTTGCCTTTCAAAAGTCCAACCTTTGAAACCTGAAATAATGAATACTGCAATCCAATGACGGTAAAAGCGACCGATTGTAAGCATGAATAAGAAGTTTTTTTATTTATGAAAATTAGATCAAAAACTTTCTTTTTGGCCCTCCTGCGCCTCTCACAGAGGTGGGACCTATCCCGTGAGGCCCACCTCTATAAGAGGCTCGGGCTACAACCCTCTCGTGTCAAATATCAGTGCTCAAATTAGATTTGTGTCCTACTTACTCTTAATTTTTTACTTATTACTCTGTCTGAAAAGTTGTAAAATTCAGCTATGAGGTACCTTTTGGTTTTGATGAAATGAAATGACAATTTTTTATGTTTTTTAGACGTTTAACACAAAGGTTGAAACTTATTAGTTTCTAACTCCTTACAATATAAAATTTTCAATAGCTATAATATAAAACAAAACAACTATAATATATAACTCTCACATGTTATACTGTTTCAAACTAAAAATATTTTGAATTGATGGTTTGAACTATTCTTTCAGATACCTTATTTGTTTTAGCAATAATCATTAAATAGGGGTATACATGAATATCATTACCAAGAAGAACAAATGGAAGAGTAGTTCCATTCTAGTCTTGAAATTATTAACAATACGTTTATTCCTCAATGTTCATTCATAAGGTTTTTACACCGTAGGCTTGTTACAACCAATTTGGCAGAAGGAAAAGCTAATAAGGAACTCCAATGCAATAGAGATTAAAGGCCCAAACCAGGATTTTTAAAATTTTTGCTTGAATGATCAATGACCCTCTTCATTCTTTAGAGATATTTAGGGAAGATGCTAAAAAAAAAATCTAATGGATTGAAGTTTGCCTCACCCTAAAAAAGTTTGCATTTACTGTCATCCTGTTAAGACAAAATTATTTTGTTAGACAATTATACTTTCTTGATTAACAAATATTTCAACAAAAAATCTTATAGAACTTAATTAACATGAACCATAGAGTTTAAGGGTATATTTTCTATTCTAGATATATTGTATGACATGCTGTAACATTTTTTACAAATATTTTGTTCCTGTGACATAAATCAATCTATACCTAAAATTTGAATTCTAAATACGATCAAACATGCTCTACTTGTGTGAATGGTGCCTATCTTACTAATGCAAATAACCCCGTTGCAAGAATTCTCAACAAAATAATGCATTGACTTGCAAAACTTGGAAAACAAAGCGGAATTATGAATCTCCAAAGGCTTTCCATCTTCTCTCCACGTTATTGTTTGATTAACGTGTGTGGAAGAGTTAAGAGTGCAAGTTTTGGTAAATTACTAATTAAGTGTGGCTGGCTAGATATGGGAAGAACTCGGCAGTGAGTAGGGACCATCGTTTGGAGACCACTTTGCTTGTGCAAGGATTTTCACAGTTAACTTTTGACAGAATGATATGGATAATATCTTTAGGAAATTGAGAAATGGTGGAGCGGCTGTGGAGGGACGAATTTTTCTTGTTTAATACAAGGTTCTCCCAAGAGTCAACGAAACACTACATAATAAAATAATAAAACCCTAGAAAGTAAGAATGAATAGCGCAACCCAAAATTCAACCTTTTCCCTCCTCCTATTCTGATATACGTATAAGTATTTGTAATGTGAGGCACGTGTTTATATTGAGTAATTCTGGTTACCCTCACCACCCTCAAGGGAAAAAAAAAATAGGGATATCAATTCTTTATACCTCTATTTTAGGTTTATTTTAAAACTATATATTTAATTTTTGATCTCATCAAATTTATAAGTTAAGATTAGATTTAATAAGTAAATTTATGTTACCTTAGTTAATAAATAATTTTGACTTTCAAAACGATCAAATTATCTTTATTACGTAAAAAAGAAAAAAAAACTTAAACTTTTAAAAAGAAGAAAAAAATAAAAACAAAGGCAAATGAAATCTTATTTTAAGGGTATTCTAAACATTTTTAGGTAGTTCATTTATTTATTTTTGTTTTTAAAGTTTTCTTATTTTTTCATTTGAGGTATATTGAGCAATTTTTGGTTGAAATTAAAAACTGACGGAAAAAAAGTATAATTTATGTATTAAATCTAATATGAAGGAATATATTTAATGGAGTCAAAAAATAAAGTTATAGTATTGAATAAATCTCAAACACAAGATATAAAAAGATAAATAACTGAAAAAATATTATTGCTTTAGAAATAGGAATCATTATATAAGACATTCTTCAATTCTTTTATGGGAAATTATAATAAATAGGTTAATTTTAAAAAGATTTGGAAATTAATAGCATATCTACAATTATTATTGAATAATAGGCGAATTAACCTAAATCTAAAATCATTTAAGACCAAAATGCCCTTAAATTAAAAATCTTCAAGTTGCTAACCCTAGATCTCTCCAATTGCTACCCTAACGCTAGATCTCTCTGAAACAGCTGCCGAAGAAGAAGAGCGGAGCGGTAATAGCGACTTCAACACAAGGCAGCGACGGCGACGTTGGCTTCATTGTTCACCTGGATTTGCCGATTTGCGAATGGCCAAGAACTCGATAGAGCAACGCTACAGTCGAAGAGCGACGATGACGAATGCTTAGATCGAGATCTGAAAACGAGCAATGACGGCCGAAGAGCAACAGCAGACATGGCGACTAAGATCTCTTCTTGACATTGTGTTCTACGGCGTGGGCGATGAGGACGGCGACATTGACGAACGAGATCAACTCAACTCAAAAGTGATAAATTAAGCTCATCTCTAGATGGACAAATTG
Organism: Artocarpus hirsutus; assembly: GCA_946598075.1. Lineage (NCBI taxonomy): Eukaryota > Viridiplantae > Streptophyta > Magnoliopsida > Rosales > Moraceae > Artocarpus > Artocarpus hirsutus. The sequence goes on along the minus strand of CAMOHE010050523.1, from coordinate 1,945 downwards.
TTTATAGGTTTGCACTTTTAATCAGAATATCGAACCCAGCTCCAGTTTGTACAGATTACGGTTAAAAGATCTTTAGTAATGAATAATGCCAACACCATTATTTGGTTTAATTCTGTACTTGTAATCATATTGGTTTCAGAAACTCAACGTACAGGACCAATAACTGGCTAGTGGATAATTACTAACCCAAAAGGATTGGTCAATCCGTCATCATGCCTAGCTACTCTCGCCTATTCTCACACACTTCCTCTAATGCAACCAATTTCACAGCATCTTTTTTTTGGGAGTGACTATGATAACACTTTTCAAAACGAGGCCTTATTGATAAAAGAGTTTGTTTGACCATTGGATTTAATCCAATGGTTCATAATAGTCTTGGCTATGCTAGACTCACGATGAGCCTCCTCCCATTGGAATTTTTTTTTTTTTTTTAGGGGTTTGCCGCTGAGATTAAACGTCAAGGAAAAATTGAAAAGAAAAAAAGTTAAAAAAGAAGAAGAAGAAGAAGAAGAAGAAGAAGAACGAACCGGAGAGATTATCTCCAGAAACCCTAGCACAACTTTATCCCTTCTAATACGAAGGAAAAAGGTGCTAAAAAAAAAAAAAAAAAAACCAAAACTAAACCTGAGCATCTAAGAATAGAGCACAAAAATAAAAATAATTGCGTTATACAAAAATAAAATAAAACAAAATAAAAATGTATGATGAAGCAGAAATTGTGTCGTTTCTAAAAATATAAACGACAGCATACTTTTCATCAAATGCCATAAACACGTCTTAATGTTCATTAAGAAGTTTTTTTTTTAATTTTTAATTTTTTTTTTTTTAGGGAGACTTGTTGAAAATTAGAATCAAAGAAAAGGGTTCAACAAAACTGGTTGTCGTGTTTTCATTCATTAAAAGGAGAAGAATATGCACAATACACATACATGCCAGCAGATTGTCCATACGAAAAAAGAAAATGTGATCAAACTACCAGTAGAACTCCAAGAGAGTAATGACAAGATGAATTCAGTTCTGTCTGTTGGGCATAAGATCCACCAGCACCGCATGGTTGTAATCATTTTTGACCCACCATGGCTTGAGCTAAGCATTAGTCTTGGCCACGTCCACAAGTATCAATGAAACATCAGTTCAAAAGAGAAAGTATTTATGAAATACTGACATGAGTACAGTTCAGATGTTACAAAATTCTTGCTTTGTCAATGCCATCTGGCCGGGGGCCGCCCTGTAGCTTTTTATTACTACAACGGCTTTAATTTTAATAAAATATATATGTGTACAAATTTGATTTATCTTTTTTTAAATTAATAATTTTTTTTAAATAAATAATTCCCTACGTGTTAATATAATAAAATTTTAACTATTTACTAATAAATCTTAACTCCGGTCAGTGATATTTAACCATACGAGCTCTTTAACCCTCGGGAGGGGGGAGCGAGGGCTTGAACGCAGCCACCTCGTGTAGATCTTGGAAATCAACCTGTTCCAAAACTCGAGATGCGCCATCCACACAACAAACGCAGTATTGTCAAACTCTCTCGATTCGATTGGGTCAATCTCCGAAAAATCTTGAGTTCCCAAATCACAAGTGCATTCCTCTCCATAACCATCAATTTCCGAAATGCTGCAATGCAATTACATCATAATGAGACATTCATCAAAGTAATCAAACAGTATATAGATCATATTATTTATATGTGCGTGTATATATTTATATAACTAAGCAATCAGCATAAAAGTAATATATAACGGAAATGGCATTGATTTTTCAAATGCTCAAAATAATATATAAAAGTTGGGTAAGTCTTTAGTCCGGTATCATTTCTCATCCGAACAAGTGTTGCAGCCTTTGGATGGAGATCGAAGAGCTATGATGTAAAAAGAGACAAGCTAAAAAGAGAACAGTATATATAGGTACACTTAAAATTAATAAAGAATCCCA
>CAMOHE010050522.1:4047-16850 GCA_946598075.1 Artocarpus hirsutus | reverse complement strand
AGTTTCAAGTAATTATTATTATGATAAGTTTTGAAAAGATTTATTTGTAAGACATCAATATATGATGTTCAAGATGTTAAATTATAAGTATGATATATAATGATTTTTAAGAAAGTTTTAAAGAACATTTAAATGGGATTTTATTTTAATATTTAATTTGAAATTGTTTTTAAAATAGTTTCATTTAAATTAAGAAATGTCCTTAAAGTAATAGTTACTAAATAATTATTCTTACATTTAAAAAGAAAAGTTCAAGGAAATTACTATAGTTATGCTTCAAGAAATAAATGTTATGAGTTATGTAAATGATCATGATTTAAAGATTATAATTGAGTTAAAACGTAATTATTATTATTACGTTATTATCATGTTTAAGAAATTTATGTATTTTGTTAAGTTACGAAATTAAGTTTCGAGAAATGATTATTACATCTTTTAAAGTTGTATGTTGAGAATTCATTCTCTTTAAGAAACCATTATTCCCTCTAAGGTTTCATGTTAAGGATTCGATAGCAAGAATCCATTTTAAGAAAAAAAAATTATTTCAAAATTTTCGTACTTTATTAATAAGTATGTTTAAGTTTACGACCATGTTTAAGTCAAGTGACGGCCACGTAGGTAGGGTCGTCACACCGTCTCCAGGCGGTTGGCAGTAGAACTCCTCCGGCCCCCTTCTCGCCGACGGGACTGCACGGCGGCACCCAAAGGGAGCCGACGATGGCGGCGGAGTAGTAAGCCGCCTGCAAAACCCAAAAGACAGCCCCCTCTCTCTCCCTTTGGAGTGACCCACACCATCGGCTGAACAGCGGCTTTTAGCTGCCATTTGCACTCCTTCGTCGGGCCAGAGACCGCGGCTATCCTTCTCAGGCGCCGCCCGAGGGTCACGGTTGGTTTTCTTTCCCGGCAGCAGTAAGTTTGCCGCCGGTTAACCTTCGAGTTACTTAACCCAACGAACAAACGATTTCGTTGAAATCGCAAAATCGTGACCTCCTTTTCTTTTTTCTTTTTCTTTTTTTAAAACAACTGTAATCATAAATGTGATTCAACAGCAACATTTAATGGTAGCCATCATAATTACTTTCTTGAAGGCACCGAGAAAACCGAATCACACACATACATATATACATGAATTTATAACGTATTCTATGAATACAATAGGCCCGTGAAAGAAAACAAAGGAAACAATTTTGATGTCCTATATTTCACGCATACCAAAATTTTATCCAAAACTGAATCCATGAACACGTATAAATGCATATCTTTCAACCAAAAATACTTGAGAAAAAATTTCTCAATAATTTAACATAAAATCGCTCTGATGTCAATTGTTAGAAGAATAAATTAAACCAAATTCATCCAGGATCAATCATGTCAAATCATTGAGAAGAATAGTTCTGAATTGTGGAAGCGTACCTGAATTCATGATCACTGAACAATTTTGGTTATTGTCTTTCAATCTAATACGTACTCCTTGAGATTTTCTATGAAGATAGGATTTTAGAGAAAACAGGAAAAATAATACATACGTTTGGATTGGAGACCATAACCAGAATAAATAACTTTAGTTATTTTAGTATATTTTCAGTTTCGCCTATCATAAAATCTAAAAATTACAAATTAAAATCTATACATATAATATTAATAAAAATAACACATATATTATTTTAATACAAAAAAAGCCTTCTAATTTTATCTTAATTATATTAATTTTATTTAAGCTTTATTTTAAAATAGCATTAATAACATATTTAATTACATATGTGTACCCACATGAAAAATTAATTTTGCAACAAAAGAACCAGTTCTGGAGGCTTGACCACGAGCTCGTAAAACGGGCGCCGTGATGAGAAATTAGAGGGGAGAAAATATGAGGCAATTTCTGAGATGATCATTAGCAATATGAGATTAATAGAGAGAAGAAAATGACGATCGAGGGATGGTCTGTATTGCGAAGCAGGGATGGTCACTGCACGGAGAAGAGAGAGGAGCAAAATGATGGCTTGCAAGAAAATGGAGGAAAATGGTTTGATAGGCTAGGGTTAGAACTGAGAGGGCAGAGGGAGAAGAGAGATGAGAGGCGAGAGAATAGGTAGGGTCAGAACTGAGAGGTAGGGTTAGAACTGACCAAGACAACCGTTGGGCTTTGAAGCACAGTTTGGACCGGCGTTGGCCAAACATCAATATCAGCTTTAACCAAATTGAGGAGCTTGGACCCAATACGGCAAACGCTTGGTTAGCTCTTTAGGATTCCGTAGTTTGCACTTATAGCTAAAGCTTAGCCACAAACGCAAACTTTGATAGCTAGAATTTGGTAGAACAAAAACACACGGAAGTCCTACTAAATTCCAGAGAAAAAAAAAAAAAATTCCAGATGGAAAATGCTACAAGCGTCGAACAAAAGTGGGCTCGTATCAAATGTTCTCAAATTTACAAACGGACCCACACAACTTATCTACGAATCTGGAATTTTCTACACCTATGCCCCATTTGAAAGGAAAGATGAGAATCTAAGCGTGAGCAATGACATCATCGTAGTCAAACCAAGGAAACGAAAGAAACTCCACGAAATCCTGCAAAAAAACCCTGTTTCATCCTGTAAATAGAACAACATATAATCATCTCTTTATCTCTCAGTGGAGTCCATTTTTCCTGCGTTTCTATACTCACCCACCAGGTGTTCGACAAAAGGTAGCAATGGCTGACGATGAGGTGATCCTTCTGGATTTCTGGGCCAGCATGTTCGGCATGAGGGTCAGAATAGCCTTGAACGAAAAGGGTATCAAGTACGAGTACAAAGAAGAAGATCTGTGGAACAAGAGCCCTCTTCTTCTTCAGATGAATCCCATTCACAAGAAAATCCCAGTTCTCATTCACAACGGAAAACCCATTTCTGAATCTCTCATCATTGTTCAGTACATCGACGAGGTTTGGAACGACAAAGCTCCTTTGCTTCCTTCTCATCCTTATCAAAGAGCCCAAGCCAGATTCTGGGCTGATTTCATTGACAAGAAGGTACTTTTCAACGTTTTTCTATGTTTTTTTTTTCAAAAAATCTCAAAAATATAATAAAACCTCAATTTTAAGTTCTTGGATCCTAATTTTATATATATATATATATATCCTGTTGAGGAGGGAATTTTAAAAATGATTTTTTGAAAAAAATTTTTTTGATTAATGACTTATTTTTTTTAGACAAAAAATAAGTTTTTTGACCATAAAAACAATTTTTTTTTTTATTTTGTTTAGATTTGTTACTTTGTTATAATTATTTTTCTTATTTTTTTAAAAAAAACTAAGATAGATTTTTTGCCCAAAAAGGCATATTTTTTTATTTAAAAAAAAAAGACTATTTCTTCTATTGAAAATTTTTTTTTGGCCTCTTTTTCAAATTCTTCCTCTGTGTCTATGTTAGATTTATGAGATGTTATTAATCTCATTCAGTTTTTTTTTTCCTCATATAAATCTTGTTCACTTTTTCGAGTGTCGGTTTTTGTTTCATTTGTTTAGTGTTTTTCAATAGATTTGGATTACAGGAAAGAAAGTAAAAGGGTTAAAAGACTAATTATTGTGTTTAGGGTCGTACATAGTTGCGTCTAAAAACTAAAAACGAATCGTAATTTAAGCCGGGATTTTTTTTTCAAATGGTCAGATGTTTTAGAAACTGTGATTTCAAGATCCAATTGTATAGCGATCATTGAATTTTTTTTTCCTTTTTTCTTTGAAAGATAAAAGAATTATTGTATAATATAGCAAGACAGAAGTAGGTTTTTTTTTCTTTTGGTTTTTTTTTTCACTGTTTTTGTACTTGGTATTTTGTTGAGATTAGTTTCATTATAGTACTTTTGAGTTTTGGCTTGTGGTTTCTATGATGGTCTCTTCACTTTGGGACTGTTGACTCATGACGAACTGAATTGATTGATATGTTTGTAATTCCAATTTCGAGTTCTTATCTTGGTTAAAGTTGAATTTGATTACGTAAAAGCACAAAGTACATGTAAACAAAGTGCAATATTGGTTTTGTTTGTGGGTGTTGAATGAATTGAGTAATGTTTTTCAAACATCTAAATAATTAAAGGGAATGAAAATTGTAGTAGAAATTTAAAAAGTTGCATGCATCTTTTCAAATTGTTACAATCTATTCATAGTTTGAACATATACAGTTCAAAGAGTAGTCCATTTCTCATATTCTTAACCTTTAATGTTGTCGATGGCTCAACAGGTCAAAGGAAATTAACTTTTCAAAACATTGAGTGCAAGTTTTCCAAGTAGCTTTGTTGGGTTGCATAATAAATACTTGGACCAAGTAAAAGTGAAAGCCTTACTTATCATTAACAAAACAACGCTCAGCACCTAGATCATGTTAAAAACTTAAGACTGATGCATTGAAACTGCTCAACACAGCTGTACGATGCGGGGAGGAAGGTGTCGATGACGAAAGGGGAAGAGCAGGAGGCAGCTAAGAAGGACTTCTTGGACATCTTGAAGGTGTTGCAGGCAGAGCTTGGAGACAAGCCATACTTCGGGGGAGACAGCTTCGGGTTTGTGGACATCGCGCTTGTGGGATTCTGCTGCTGGTTCCATGCGTTAGAGATATTCGGCAACTTCAGCATCGAGGCGGAGTGCCCCAAGCTCATAGCGTGGGCCAAGAGGTGCAAGCAGAAGGAGAGTGTCTCAAAGTCTCTTGCTGATGAGAAGAAGTTCTGTGAATTCATTGCGGAAATGAGGAAGAAGTTGGGAATCGAATAGAAGAAACATGATTAATGCTAGATGACTGCATATAAGTACTAGTACCGCTTGTTTAAGGTCACTCTCTGTGTTTTTGTCCTTTGTTGTTTTGTTGTTTCTGTTGGGATTGTGTTTGCTTTTGAACGTTAAGCTCGCGGGTTGTATAAATGGGACACTTTAGTGTGTCTTATGAATGTGGTACTTAGAGCTGTAGACGTATGTATTATGTTGCCCATAAATAAATGAAAGCTCTTTGGCTTTTCGTTTAGAACTATGGTAATGGAGGATGTTTTGGTTGTGTCCTTGACGACTCAAATTTTCGTGTTAATTTGAAGCGGATACATGTAGGGCTACAATTCATGTTCGTGTGCCATGTTCGGGCCAATATGATTATATAACACAACACGGTTGGTATGAACATTAACACAATGCAATTAATAAATGTACGTGTAACTCAAACATGAATATAAAACGCATATGGTATGCGTAACATAACACGACATGCTTAGTACGTTTATTAAAGAGCCCGTGACAGATTGACAAGATAAAATCCTCTATATATTGAAAAACTTAAATTTTTATTTAGAATTGAAAAAAATAATTTAATTACTCCTTGTAAGTTGTATAAGAAAGCAATTTATGTAATGACATATATAAATTCTCTAAATATAAATAATTAACGCCTCTATGGCCCCATGCATCGTCGCCATGTTGGAGGAGGTGGCCAACACCACCCAGCCCAAATGACTCAAAAGAATGCAAGGATGAGGACCCATGTGGGAACTGAGTAGATCTACTGTGACATGATAGAGAATATAAAACGTCGTTGGAGCACATTGTGAGCCACTCTGTCCCAACGATCCAAGCCACGGCGAGGGCCACCATCAGTGCCATTTGAATAAGAGATAAACAGTGAGTGAAATGCCTTGATCAATTTCGTGATAACGTCGTCGTTCACTAGATTTCCATGAACGGCGCCATCAACTGCCGTGAGGAGCATTGTTCTTGCCTGTTGCGATATTGTTGAGCCAAATTGATGGCACAAACTGTTAGCCCAAGAATAACTACCCAAGAAGGGGGGGGGGGGGGGGGTGAATGGGGTTTTCGAAAACTTTTACAATTATTGGAAATTTTCTAAAGTAAAATGCTTAAGAAGAAAATATGAGAAAAAAGATAACATAAATAGAATCAAGCAATAAATAAATAGTGATTAAGTAAAGAGCAAGGAGAAGTATTGCAAACGCTGTTTATAGTGGTTCGGCAAATATGCCAACATCCACTGTCGCCAAGCTAAACTGCTTTGCTTGACCTCTTGTACTATTAGACCATCTTTAGGCACGATCACTCCTTTATACAACCGGTGACTTGCTCAACCCGAGGCTCACCACACCTTCTTACAAAGTGACAAATTTTTCGGAGATTGCCTAACCAAGAATTCCCCAAATTTACAAGGCTTTGGAAACCTAACAATGTAAGTAATGTGGTTGTAGTTTTGGTACACTCACAAAATAAACACTCTAAAACAAAAGAGATGAAAAATACAATTGTGGTATGTGTTTGGAGCTGTGAGTAATTGTCAAGGTGAATATGAAACAAGTTAAGCTCAAGAGAATGTGTGCGTAATGAATGCTTGAGAACAATGTAAAATAATGTCAAATTTTACTTATGTTCCTTCTTGATTTATAGCACATTGAATGGATGAGTATTTATAACTCCCTAGTGCTTAGAAACAACTAAACACATCAATTTTGGGTCAAACTAGCCGTTGCAATCAGAGCTCCAACGGTCAAAAAAATAGTTGTTACAGACAGTTCGACAAGCCAGAATCTAAGTTCGTTAGGCTGAAGTTTGAGGCGCTAAAAATCAAGTTCTCAACGGTCACTAGATCGGCAGGCCGGTTCACAGTTTGACAGGCTAAACATCGAACCACTGACAGGCCGAAGCCAACCCTTCGGCAGGCCGTCAGAGCCTCTGCAGATGAGGGGTTAAAAATCCCCAGATCGGCAGGCCAAAGCAGGGTTTTCGGCAGGCTGATCTGCCTTAGGCCAAGAAGCCTATGTGACTTGTTTTTGAAACTCGTTTAACATCAACTTGTTTAGCATCCTTATATGCTTGCATCATCTCTCCACATCACTGCTCATTTGCAGATGCATGGTCACCTGAGATTTTGTTAATATCATCACCACTATCGTCGTCAAACTCGGTGTTCCCTTCCCGTAACACCGACACTAGAACAGCATGATTGTCAAAGTGTTGTAAAATGCTATCATTTTTCCCATAAAACTCATTGTCGGTGTCCTCCTTTTCAATGCATATGTTGATGAGATTATAAACCACCGCACAAGCAATTGGAATTTGTATTTGCTTCTTAGTTGTGTAGCTGCTCATTTGCTTTAAAATTTTGAAACGTGCTTTGCACACATCAAATGTTCTTTTGATGCAATTCCTTAGCAACGAATGTTTGAAGTTAAAGTGTTCCTCTAGCGAATTAAAACCGGTATCGTGTTTCATATATTCTTACAAATGATGAGTTGTTCATTCGTATGGTGTAAACATATAGCTTCGAGTTGTATATCTAAAATCTGCTAAATAGTACTTCCCTATAAACAATGATGTCACCATAGGTGTACCTAGAAAATAACTTATGCATAAAATCACAATTAATAAGCGGGTGACTCACGACAATACCTTTCGATGGAATTGGAAATGCACGATGTTCTATCATATTTTGCAAAACACATGAATCATGTGTGGAACCCTCCCATCCAAGTAGCATGTAGGTAAACCTCATATCGAATGAGCATGATGTTGGCACATTAAACGACAGGGTCCTCTTTCAATTCTGATATTTTGTTTGCTTAGATGATGGCAATATACATGAAAAATGTGTACCATCAATTGCACATACACATGACTAAAGAAAACGAGAATTAGTACCATTAGTATAAATTGTACTGCTACATATGCTTTTAAAAAAGTTTTCACACTTACGTCAAAGTAATTTAAATACTTTTCTCGATTGTCGCGAAAAAGCTTTGGTGTTTTGTTGTAGTTTGGGAGTATAATAAATCGAGATCATAATGAACATGTCGCCGATAAAACCTTCGAGAAGCATCAAGATGTTGTTTCCCTCGAGTGTTACGAATGATCCTATGCTTCTCGGTTCAATATGGCATGGCACACAATATGCAGAAATATTATGAGTTTCTCATTAACGTTCACGTCTAAAGACCGCAAGGTTGTGTGTTCTTCAAACAGCTGACTGAAGGCTAAAAATTGGTTGCGTGTCATTCTGACTTTGCTGTACAACGGTCTTTCATGACCGTTAAGTAATTTTGCTACCTTCATTTTTTTTTATTAATATTGACATGTGCATAAAACGTTTTTGTGGCTTATTAGCCCGTCTTCGTTGCTCAAGATAAGCAATAATGACCGTAAGCAAGTCATCGTCATCTATACCTAACCCGCCTTCACCATTATTCCAAGCTGTAGAGATACAAAATCTTGTATCGATCATGGGCAACTGTTTCTATAAAAAGTTAGACAAATCCATTTAACAATATCACTAGAAAGAATAAATAATGTGGTGAACAATCCGACAACAATTAACAAATGTAAATAGTCCAACAAATTACAGCCTCACCAAGCTTACAAATAATTGTTAAAACAACAGTCACTAGTGCACACATAAATGACAAACATAAACAATGTCTCAATATATGATACAGAGGATGAAAACTAAACATACCCGATTAGTACACAAAGGAAACTACTTGGACATATACTCTTCAATTAACAGTCTACGATCGTCATCATTATCGTTCTTTAAAAATATTGTCTGTAATCCAATGTCGTCTTTTAGTACCATTTGCAACCTTAGTTTTTCATGGCCTACATATCCCATTTGTGTAAGAATTTGGATGCACTTGGTGAACTGAGCATTAGGCTTCTTTTTGAATCCACAATAACCTGCGACATTATCTTCAACCAATTCTCTTCCTCTTCAGTTTCCTTCATCTTCCTCTTGCCTTTACCAACACTTTTCGAGCTTAAACCCATCCTTTGGCGGCATTAGAAGAGGTTGAGCGCAAGCAATTCAATCGACTCCTAACATCATTCACCATATCATCAATGTGATGTTCTTTTTGCCCAAGAGTGTCTGTATGGTTATCATCCTCAATAAAGTGCTCAGATACCAGGGCATAGGATGAAACAGTACCAAACGCTAAAGAACCCGAAACTGCAGAACAAGCAAAAATAGAATCCAATGTTTTGAAAAACGGATATCCATCTTTAATGATGTACCTAGCTACTATTGGATTACTCTAGAGAGAAAAAGTTTAAAAACAAGTGAAACTAAATAAACTTTTTGGATGTTTGTAAACTAATTATCTGATCTTAAAACATAGCATGCTTTAATTACCTTAATTAGTTCAAGACAATACTCCGTAGAGAAATCGAACTCAACAGTCTCAAGGTTGACCCCTAACCCTGTCACACCATCTAAAGTCTTAAGAAATGCCCATTATTTCCGCAGGTTCTCTTTCATGTGTTTAATTGGGGTTGGCGTTACAAGATAATTGAAATGTGTTGTCAAGTAGGCTGCCCAAGTCTCTCACAGTTTCTTATTCAGATTACATTCTCCAGTTTGCTTAACAAGGTCCTAAAAGAGTCTAATCAATAATTCGATCCTCTTCTTAGTACAAGCAATGGAGACTTGCTTGCTCCTAGGCATTTCCATTTATATGATAACAAATTATTTAATGGGTATGTTGAATTAAAATATATTACTGTAACGTAGAAATATAAAGCGAGAAAAAGTTTATAGGCTCGGAAGCATAAGTATGAGCAGACATCATTTGTGCTATGTTATATCCTCTTGGCACCAAATGCTACCATGATGAACATTATTGGTCATAAATTACAGATAAATGTAGGAAACGAGACTTATTGGGTAAGATATGATACAAGAATACCTACCTAGAGACCAACTGTACACCGGCAACATGGCGTCAAGGGACACAAACACAAGCAGCAAATAATATAACTCAAAAATGCCAACATTCATCACAGCCTGTTACTGTCACCTATAACGTATTAGAAACCTTCTTGTGGCAGCCACACATCCAAAGCAGGTCATTTCATAGTTTTTTCACGGCAGATTCCACAATCATGAGCACAACATGGGATGAGGGAAAAAAAGAGTAAAAATTGAAATGGAAATTGGTCTATGATAATTAAAAAGGGCACAAAATAATGAAGGTCTAAAAAACAAAGTTCAGGAGGATTGTAGGATGACATGGATTACACTGAGTATGACACTCAAAACGACATTGCATAAACAATAATTGGCACATGTCACCAACAAACAGAAAACGACAAAACACAGAACACAGCCACATCAATAGGCACGGATCACAAACAATAACAAAACCACACCCTTTGGGCGTTGAACAACAGTGCGACTGCAACAACAAATGAGCATAAACAACATGAATCAGCAATCACAAACATAAACAAAACAGCATTATTCAACAATACAGGTGCATCAATAACAACAAAGGACCTGGCACATGGCGGTGTTGAGAGGCTACCACGAATAAGAAGACAATGACAAAAGGAACAACTTTTACCATGAATAACAATCAGAGGTAAGAATCCATAATATAGAAACAACTATTTGAATAGATCACAAAAAATAACAAAATAACAGGTTCTGACATTTGAATGACACTGTTTATAGATCATGTTCGTTAACAAAACAACGCCCCTACAATATGAATGGAACGACAGTGAGTCCAATGAACCTCGGAACACAGAACACAGAATGACAATTTGCACAGATCACAAACACTTACAAAACAACACCCTTTGGCTGTTGAACGATAGTGCATATAGTAACAATACATGAGCGTAAATGACATGAATCAGCTATCACAGACATTAATTCAACAAAACAGCGAGAACGTAATGCAATGACAGTGTCTACAGTTCATGTACATACAAAACGACAACAATACATGAGTATAAACGACAACAAATGACGAACGACAGGGCAGTGTTCATAGGTTCAGAGAGAAATCATTGAGCAGACAGCCACAGCAAATAAGAACACAATTTTTACCACGAATAACAATCAAAGGTAAGAATCAATAATTGATGAGTAGAAAATGGAAAAGTATCGAATTAGAACCAGTGGAGGAGAGTGAAGATTCCTTTAGCAGCCCAAAATCAGTGATGGTGTTTTTTTGTCAAGAAAGGCTTTTCTTCTGACATAACAAGAAGAAGATTGTAATCCACTGGAAATGTTGCTTTGGAGGGCCGTCGGAGGTTCTTTTTGGTTGGCATTTACATGCTGACGGTTGTTGCAATAAAGGAGAACCAGTTCTGGAGGCTTAAGCACGAGGTCGTAAAATGGGCGCCGTGATGAGAAATTAGAGGGGAGAAAATATGAGGCAATTACTGAGATGATCAGTAGCAGTATGAGATGAATGGAGAGAAGAAATCACGATCGAGGGACCGTCTGTATTGCGAAGCAAGGATGGTCACTGCACGGGGAAGAGAGAGGAGCATAAGGATGGCTTGCGTGAAAATGGAGGAAAATGGTTTGATAGGCTAGGGTTAGAACTGAGAGGGCAGCGGGAGAAGAGAGATGAGAGGCGAGAGAAGAGGTAGGGTTAGAACTGACCAAGACAACCGTTGGGCTTTGAAGCACAGTTTGGACCGGCGTTGGCCCAACATCAATATCAGCTGTAACCAAATTGAGGAGTTTGGGCCCAATACGCCGAACGCTTGGTTAGCTCTTTAGGATTCCGTAGTTTGCACTTATTCCTAAAGCTTACCCACAAACGCAAACTGTGATAGCTAGAATTTGGTGGAACAAAAACACACGGAAGTCCTACTAAATTCTAGAGAAAAAAAAAAAAATTCCAGATGGAAAATGCTACAAGCGTCGAACAAAAGTGGGCTCGTATCAAATGTTCTCAAATTTACAAACGGACCCACACAACTTATCTACGAATCCGGAATTTTCTACACCTATGCCCCATTTGAAAGGAAAGATGAGAATCTAAGCGTGAGCAATGACATCATCGTAGTCAAACCAAGGAAACGAAAGAAACTCCACGAAATCCTGCAAAAAAACCCTGTTTCACCTGTAAATAGAACAACATATAATCATCTCTTTATCTCTCAGTGGAGTCCATTTTTCCTGCGTTTCTATACTCACCCACCAGGTGTTCGACAAAAGGTAGCAATGGCTGACGATGAGGTGATCCTTCTGGATTTCTGGGCCAGCATGTTCGGCATGAGGGTCAGAATAGCCTTGAACGAAAAGGGTATCAAGTACGAGTACAAAGAAGAAGATCTGTGGAACAAGAGCCCTCTTCTTCTTCAGATGAATCCCATTCACAAGAAAATCCCAGTTCTCATTCACAACGGAAAACCCATTTCTGAATCTCTCATCATTGTTCAGTACATCGACGAGGTTTGGAACGACAAAGCTCCTTTGCTTCCTTCTCATCCTTATCAGAGAGCCCAAGCCAGATTCTGGGCTGATTTCATTGACAAGAAGGTACTTTTCAAATTCTTCCTCGGTGTCTATGTTAGATTTATGAGATGTTATTAATCTTGTTCAGTTTTTTTTTTCCTCAAGTAAATCTTGTTCACTTTTTCGAGTGTCGGTTTTTGTTCCATTTGTTTAGTGTTTTTCAATAGATTTGGATTACAGGAAAGAAAGAAAAAGGGTTAAAAGACTAATTATTGTGTTTAGGGTCCAACATAGTTGCGTCTAAAAACTAAAAACGAATCGTAATTTAAGCCGGGATTTTTTTTCCAAATGGTTAGATGTTTTAGAAACTGTGATTTCAAGATCCAATTATATAGCGATCATTGAATTTTTTTTTTCTTTTTTCTTTGAAAGATAGAAGAATTATTGTATAATATAGCAAGACAGAAGTAGGTTTTTTTTTCTTTTGGTTTTTTTTTTTTTCCACTGTTTTTGTACTTGGTATTTTGTTGAGATTAGTTTCATTATAGTACTTTTGAGTTTTGGCTTGTGGTTTCTATGATGGTCTCTT
>CAMOHE010050521.1:0-12070 GCA_946598075.1 Artocarpus hirsutus | reverse complement strand
TTTCAGAGATTGTGTTAGAATATACAACTATTTTTTATCCTTCCAATAGGTTAGGCTTTTTGCTAGGATTTGCTATACAAACTGTTTGTTTCATTTCCTCAGCTAATTGCCTATTTTCTATTTCTAAAATAAATGCTCTTGAGTTGCATCGTTAATTTAAGGTGGAGAAACTTTTTTTTTTTTTTAATCACCACTTGAATCTCTAAAGAAAGAGGAAATTTTGAAAACGTCTTTTCTATCTGCGTACCGAAGTCATAAGACTTTTTCGTAATAGAGAAAAGAAGACTGATGGTATCATTCTATCTCTCCTCCCCTTGGTCTCAATTAGAATCCTGAAACGCCCACCAAGAGGATAGAAAAGATATGACCCATTCTCTTCAAAAGAAAAACCAACTTTCACTCTTGCCTCCACATACACTATTTATGACGGAGTTGAATGCCAAAGCGGGGCTATTTAATATTAAACTCTAGACGCATTTTAAAAAAACAAAGTCATCTCGACTCCTATGGCAATATGCAGTCATGAGACTGCACGTTTCTCATTATTTATATTTGACAAGCAAGTCATATGAAATGAACTAAACTACACTAATAGACTATTACGCTGGATTTAGGACAAAAATACTTTGAGGGACCACCGATGCTAAGCATTACTACTAATAAATGTAGGCCCTACTATGTGACCCACCTTCTATCCGTAGATATTACTTAGCACCACCAATGCCTTATAACAATGCTCTTTAGGACATTAAACATTTGACATTACAAATCGCAAATAAAGTTATATTTTAATGTACATATACATATACATGTATTTAATGTCTACCCACATGCGCGCGCGAGTTACAGAAGAGGAAACATACGTTTAAAGGAAAGCATGGCAATATCTAAGAACACATTTTGGAGACTGAGGAATGAAACAATCCACTGCTGTCGTCAACCGGTAAACACCCTCAGACGGTTGTTGATGGGTCTGCGGCAAATGGGACACAGGGACACTCTTGACCCACAATCTCTACACGTCTGCAATTAAATGATTGTCAAATTCTTTTTCACTTGAGGCAATGAAGGTAAACAACAGATGAAAAATTACAAGAGAATAGTGCCGTATCAAAGATATTAAAATCATTGTGATGCCTAATTTCATAAGTTAGTTGCAGGAAATGCTAGCACACTGGCTAAAGAATTAAGAATATGCTAGAGATTCTAACTCTAATTTCAACTTGTGTATTAACTTATGAATTGTCATGTTTTTATTGGTATGTGTTTAAAAGATTGCCACATCATTAGACTACATTTACGAAAATAACAACTCATGAGTTGGGATTAGAGTTGGTATCCATAGCATTACTCAAAGAATAATGGTTTGAAAGTTTAACTAGTAATACAATGAACCAAATGGGGAAAAAAAGTACGTATGAATAAGAAGTTCTCATGTTATACTACTTATGACTAAATGAAATATTTTTTACCAAAAATATTTGAAAAATCTACACTAATTGCTATGAACCAGAAAAAGTACAGAAAAGATATTAGAAACAGGCATCTAGTTTCAATTCCATTATTTTGAAGCACGGATCTGGCTGCAGTTTTGCATAGAACATAAGATATTAGTATTGTTGTTTGAGGATCTTACCATGTGTCCGCAATCAAAAGCCAAGTCCTTCCCATTAGTCAGGCAAATTGGGCATACCTGCATTTCAAATTGGATACAAGGAAAAACATCTGAATATAAAAACAGTGGGGAAACCTATATGCGTTGTTAATTTTGGATTGAATATCTTCACTTTATTTCACCTCTCTTTTATCTACAAACTATCAAACCCCTTGTTCCTATATATTCTATTATCTCTCATAGATAAGTTAGTTATTGATATTTGATTGTTTTTTCTTTCCAAATCCGTCAATTTTATGCCAATTTTGGTTAAGAAAATTAGAATACTAAAGTCGATCTTATTACATTATTTAAGTCTGCACATACCATCTGGCTTCGTTCATCAACTGGGTCTGCCGAAAAGCTGCTCGGCAGTGAAGGGCGCGAATAAGGAACTGGGGGAGGGCGTGGAACAACCTTCTTCGCCTTTCCTGTTGTTCGCCTTTTAATCCAACAGAATCGACGTGGATCAGAAAAATAATGCAAGGAAAAAACTTCAGTCAAATTGTGTTTTTCAAGAAACCGATGCTGGTGTTTATGCCAGGTTTGGAGAACAATTTACAAAGAATCAGCAAGGAAGGTATAAAAAAAAAATGAAAATAAAATACATAGAATACAGAAAATCCTACCCAATAATATTAAACTCAACTGCTGCTTTATATTGGAAAGGAACTTCCATAAGGGCAGCTAGGGCAAAAGCTGCTTCTTTGTCCGAAGAACTTGTACTTTTACTCATAATGTCAGTAAAGTTAACAAACTACATGAAAAACCAGAACAAGTAGGAAGATAATTACCACATTGACAATGTAAATTTAATGAAATGTGATCAACGTTTAAACGTTGAAATCTTAACGCCATGCCTGAAAGTTATCGACTTCGCGTGCAGGGATCTTGTCGTCGAAATTCCTCATGTCTTCCCAGGGCCCGTCCCCAACTCCGACAAGAATAATCGAGAGTGGATACGAACTGGTTATACAAAAATTTTCATAGTGAAGCTAAAGGACAAGTTGTTGATGCTAGAACGGACTCCACCACATGCACTTAACTTATTCATCTACTACTTGTTTACGTAAAGATTTTTAGGACAAAGGATATGCAAAACATGAGACTATATATATATATATATACGCTCAGTTTTGAATTGGAAAATGCATAAGTTTTGCTTTTAGCATAGGAAAAAAGTAGAGGCATAAGCAAAAACAAAAGAACAAGTTAAAGGCTAAAATCTAAAATTCTAGCTTCTCAAAATGACTTAAAAAGCACAATGGTGCTCCTCAGATCACATTTACTTTTAATAAACTCCCTACTTGCATAGATTTATGTGCAAAGTATTTTTTTTTTTAGGACTCCAAAAGCAATCCCAAAGTGGCCCTTAAGAGACATTAACATCCAAGTGCCAAATCCATTCGGCTATAGGAAAATTTAAGAGAGATCAATTGCTATTGTGGCTTTTTTATATGGAGAAATTATGATTCTGATGACATTTTGGCACAACAGCTATCATTTATTATTCTGTTTATTGCCATATTTATGGTGATAGCTTTTAACAAAGACTCGATACTTAACATCAAACAAACGCTGAACTTAGTATGACTTTCACTTTAAGAAACATGAAGAGACGAGATAAGACAACAAGACCAAGACAATGTTTCGAGGGTCGACCTTGCATCGACAATCGCTCTGATTGTTTCCTTCTCTTGTGGACTCAACTCGTCCTCACTTGTGTCTACACTTCTTGTAACCTTTTGCAAGAAAGAAAAAAAAAAAAGGAAAAATCATGCTTAACAAGGTCATACATGTGGAAAAGTATTGCTTGTAGAGAAGATCATTCATGTTCAAACCTGGCCATCTGCAATGATAACCAATGCATGGTATTGGCCACCGCTTTTTTCAACAATGTCTGTTGCCGCGTCGATCACTGGAGCATAAGAAGTTGGCCCTTCAAGACAAAGATATATCTATGAGGCCGTCACCCGTGTTATGATAAGCAAATCGCAGCAGATTAGATTCGATGCCTTTAAAGCAGACCAATTATTTGTTTAACAATTCTTCCAGTAAGGTCTGGATTATTTTTCCCTTTCTGTATTTGTGATTTGTATTCATATGGAGCCCACAGAGGTTCTCACTAATGAATATTCTCTCTTCTCCAAGCTCGTGAGTGTAGGCACATTACCTAAAATCTTGATGTTCTCTTCTTTGTTTTGTTTTCTACATTAACAGCAGATGCAGGGGAAGAAAATCGTGTAACGCCAATGTTTTGAGTTCCACTTATGATAATGTTATTCCCAAAGAAATAATTTTGTCAGAAAGATGTTCCACATCATTTTTTGCAATAATACAATATTAAAAAGAGACAGAAACTAACCTGCAAGTCGTAAGTTTGGAACCACTTTTCTGTAGCATGACAAAACCTCTTCAAAACCATGGCAAGGTGAGTGATCACTGTGGAAGCTAAACACTTCTGTATCATGAGTGGTTGCTATAAAAGAAAAACAACAAAGTAACGTCAGTGGTTGTTAGTATAATTGCCGCAAAGACCTACGGAACAGCAGAAGTATGAGATGAGAGAATACCGTCGCCAAAACCGAAACAAGGAATTAAGTTGTCTTCATCAAAGGGGGCCAGAGTTTTTCCAACAATGGAGATTGCCTTTTCATATGGATTAGGCGTGTCGCCGATTGCGTGAAGGCTCCGTTTATTGAATGAAACTTTCCCTTCAATAAGAACATTGATACATTGGCTTCAGAGCTCTACAACTCAAACGGCAAACTATTCTTTTCCTAAACAGAAAATAATTAAACAAAGCCTTATTCCTTAACAATCCTTCCATTCATTCCGAGATTAAAACAAGCAACAACATTGTTTTCTAAAAGCAAAACTGACGTATCCGTTGACAGCATACAATTTTAACTCTGAATAATGCATATGACCAATTCAGTATGAGGCAAAGATGAATGTCTTGAGTTAAGTTTGAATGCAACAGAATTCGGTTCAAATAGAGACAAATTGGGTTTGAGACGGTTAACGGAAAAAGGAGTCTATGGGTATGTCTGGTTTGATGAAATGACCATGGGAATGACTTGACAATTCCTAAAGAACAGTTGTTCTTATATTCTGGTTGAGCAAAGAGTATATAGATACGTTTGGTTTGATGAATCTACCAACAGAATGAAATGACAATTCCTAAGAAAAGATTATTCTTTTGTTTGGTTGAACAAGAAGCATATTGCGTGACATTTGGTTTCATGCAAGGAATATTGAAACGGAACCAATCCCTGAGAAACAGACGCAGGAATGAATATCCTATAGAATGGATACAGTCTTGGAATGATTGTTTGAATTCCTTGAGACTTAATAGATTGATCTCAAGAAACCATTATACCCTAATTACCCTCTCAATATATTAGAATTTACCTTAAATTACCCTTCTACTATCTTAATACAAATATATATTATGAAAACTTGAACCAAGGATTGTATTTAAAAAAAAGTTAGTCATTACATTTCATTTTAATTACTAACTAAACATCCTAATTATGATTCTCTATTACTCAACCGAACATTAGAATTGGAAAAAAATCACTTATTTTATTCCTATTCTAATCTCATGATATTTATATTCTTATGCTCATTCTAATTCCATTTCATCGAACCACGCATGACCTATGTGTTTGTTTATCACACAAACCTGTCCATTCATTGCTTTTTGTAAAGTCAATTCCTAGAATGAGATTTGATGATTCTAGACCTTCTTTCCTCAAGGCATCTGTAACCTGAAAAGGGGGTCGCAAATTAATGTAACTTGTATAAATACTAAAAGGGTCAACAAAGATTATGAAATGACATGGTGGGCAGCGAGCATAACATTGCCTAATAACTAATGAAAATGAAAAAAAATATTTGTAGCAACCAAACAACAATTTCATATGGTAAAAAATAGATCAATAGTTGTGGTTGTAGGCATAAGCTAGTAATACTTTCACACTTAAAATTTACCTTAAGGTGTAGAATTTAAATCCTACATAGTAGTTTAAAGCAGAGAATGATGGAATTATAAAAATCCTTTGGTGTGGAGACTGGAGAGATTTAGCTCCAACACTTGACGCAGTCTATGATTATTTTATTAAGTTTAGCTTACTGAATACCAACCCACTCTTGTTTTAGCTTTTCAAGATGATGGAAAGCAAGCTCGACATGAGGAAAAGGCCAGTGAAAGAATTCCTCGTTTTGACCCAGGTGAAGCCAGAGATTTAGGCCCAAAATTTAATGGAGCCAAGTTGGTATTTTTTAAAAAACTTTCTTAAACTCTTTTTGCAAAAACATGAGCTAGCCCATCTTTTAAATAATTGGGCCGACTTGGCCCGGCCCAATGTTTCTTCCTGGTCTGTATAGGCTAGGCCTAACAGCCCGAACCAAAGGGCCAGACTGATGCAGATCATGGATTGTTCAACTTTGACTAGTTAGAAGTAGTGGGATAAAATAACTACAATTTAAATATCACATAAACTTATTATTTTATTGGATAACGCAAATAAATTTCAATAATAACAAATAATTAGATGCCACAACAACTTTTTAATATAATGTCTACATATAGAGTTTATTTTCCATGTAATTATTTTCAGTCACATAATTTTAGAATAAAGATCACGAAGAATGAGAGAAATAGTATATTTTTGAAACTTTTTAAAATAAATAGTAGGTTTTGAAAATATTTATAATAAATAGCAAATTTATGATGTAAATAATTTACTTCTCTATAAAAAATAATTATTTACACTGTAAAGAAGGCGTTAATAAATTATGCATGATTCTACCCCTGTTTTTATGCCCCTTGAAAATAAATTTGCATATTTCAATAAAACCCATCAATAAATGACAAAAAAGGACAACTATAATAGACTTAATTATATAATTAAATCCTTTTAATAGTTAAAAATTAATGATACATCTTTTTTCTTTCATACACATATATGTCATCTCTCTAAATAAGCAAAGCTTCTAATACGTAAATTTTTTTTGTGACAAAATCCTAACTTTCACCGTTCAATGACTATTCCAAAAAACCATATGGAGATATGTTAAATTTTTTTTAATTATTCACCATAATTGATTGCTAGAAAAAAAAAAAAGAATAGATCAAAATAGGCTACATTAAAAGCAACAAGTTTGCACAATTGTTGAATTAATCTAATATCATCAAACAATTTACACGATTCCTTATTAATTCGCTCTTTTCATTAAATTAGTAGAAGTACTAATAAATAAATAATATTTCTTAGAAACTATAACTAGCAGATATATTATTTTTTTAATAAATTATAACGGATGTAAGTAATTTTTAATTTAAAAATTTCCTTTATGTATGAAAATACTTCTTACCTAAAACTTAAAAAAAAAAAAAAAAGAGAGAGAGAGAAAGATAGAGAAATAAATATTAAAATAATAAAAATAAAATGTTTGTTGTGAAAAGAAAAATAAGGTGAAAGGAAGGATAATCTTGGGGGTAGTTTTGGAACTATACAAGAGTACAATAAGTAAATTTAGTTATTTAAAAATTTTAAGAGGTTTATTTAGAAGGAGATGTAAATAAAACCACCCATAAATTATTTGCACCTTAAATGTATTTATTGTACAACTAATAATTATTCTACTATCAATAAGTTGGCAACTAAAATATTCACACTATAATTTGTTATTTACTATATTTTTTTCAAATCTGTTATTTACTAAAATTAGTTTTAAAAAGTACTATTTACTATAATTTTCAATCTATACAGGGACACTACCACCATATAATATATTATTTTCATAAATCCAGTCGAACTATGTACCATTTCATTTTGGTCTTTAATTTTGTAAAACCGGTAAAAATACCCTTGATTTAAAAAAAAAACAAGAACCCTACCTTCCAATTATGTCAATGAACTCAACCAAATTGCTGATGTGACATGCCATTAACAATTAATCAAATATATTTAATTCTAATTATATCTAAAAAATGATTAAATATTTTTTTCAAATAATAAAGCTAACCCTTAAAAAACAATAATAAAGCTAAAAAGGCTAAAAACCTATCAGCTAATTCCCAAAAACACAAAAAACAAAAATTTAACCTTATCCACCAAAGTGCCAACACACGATGAAAATATCGTATCATGAAAAGTTAGAGAGGCGTAAATGCAAAAATACATCATCTTTGTGTTGCTTCTTTTTCTATTGAATAAGTGACTTGCACGTAACGCAAAGCATCGATTCATCAACATCAGCAAAGCATATCGTCCAACCAAAAATAAAACAATAACTCAGTAAAAAGAATATTCGAATTTCGAGCCATCCACTTGTCTAGCAGTTTAAAAAGATTTTTGTTTAAGCCTTTTGAATTAGCATGAAAAATGAAATCTATCCTATCGTATCGCAGAGTCCAACCCCTTCCACAGATTTCCCCCCCAAATAATCTGAAAAACTCTTGAGAGTACTACTGCAGAATGACAAAAAAGTGAGATCATTTTTTTATTAGTGTGTTGTTTCGAATTCTGGTAGTGCTTTTGTATTGCTCAAATATTAAGGGCCTCAGTATTTTTAAAATAAGTAAAAGTAGTTTTATTTTAAAAAATAAAATTTTTAAAAAAATTATATTAAAAATATTTTAGATATTTTTATTTCAAAAAATATATAAAAATATTTTTAAAAATATACAAAACAATACCAGACAGTGAAGCGATTGAAAGAGGATTTACTTCTTTTTTTCAAAATTCAAAAAACTTGAAATGAGAGCTACCTAATACTTATGGGCTCACCCAATCATATGGATGCTTCTTTTTTTTTAAAAAAAAAAAAAAAAAAAGGGGTTCTTAGCTATAAAACAAATAAAATAAATTATTCAAAATTTGGTGAAAGAGGCCCCAAACCAAGCTCCCAAGTTTTTGGGAAGCGTATTTCTTACTTCAAGCCATTCAGATCAAAGACAATGTCAGAGACAGACGACTTTGGAAACCTTCAAGTCAATTTTTGATTTTAATTTCCTCAGCAATCACTACAGTACAGCCACACTTCACGAAACGGACAGGCAATATTAAAAAAAAAGATCTACCAGTCACACACTTCAAATTTAAAGTTTGTATTTGAAATCCCTCATGCTCAAAAAAGGAAAATATAAAACACAAAACTTCCAGCTCCTATTTTGTTTGTTTTGTTTTTCCTTGTTCTTTTTCTCAAAATCAGCTCTGCAAAACCCATATCCATTGAAACTGGAATAAATATATAAATAAACAAACAATTTATTTACCTGGGAAAGGGAAGTGAAGTTGTCAGGGATATAGCCATATTTGTGCTTCTTGCTCTTTGCAGATTTACTGTTACTAGTAGATTTGGTGCGACTATCCACGGATACTCGTCTGGAAATGGCATGTCCATACAAAGCTCCGGAAGTTCCAGCCGCTACACTGGGGTCTCTACTCCTGTCGTCTCTGCTAAGCGCTCGTCGTTTTTGCTCACCAAGAGATTTTGACAAGATCCCACCCATATCATTTTTCTTTGGCAAAAACCTATATATGCCCAACAAGCAAATATATATTGATTGGAGGAGAGAATTAAAAGGGACCCAACTGACAGATTATAGGCGAAGATAAGCTATAAGGGAAGTGCAACTCAGAAGATGGGCAAACAAAAAGACAAAAATCAATCCAGGGAAGCAAGGAATGAATAACTTTTGCTTGGTTTGTTTGTGTGTTTAATTTCTCTTTCAACTAGTCACTGGAGAGCATATATGATGCAAGAATAAAGCGGTTTGCTTGCTTTGCCAGAGGTCCTTATTCCTTGTTAGGCCAAGAATCTATTAGGGCTCCTTTGTTTCAAAGATTCTTTAATTTTTTTAGATATAAATTTAAATTCAAATATTAAAAATCATTTAAATACGTATTTGTTTTTATCAAAATTTGAATCCTTTGAGTTTTAAGAATCTAAATTTTTAAAGTTTTGACTCTTTGTAAATTTTTGATGCTCAGATATCTCTGCTACAATAAAAAGCTAAAATTCTCTCTCTTATATTTGAGAAAAAAATATTAACTTCTTCATTTGTTATTCAATTGATATGATTCTTTTTTCATTATATTCCTAGTGAAGAAAGAAATAAATTAAGATCCATATTGTAAATTTTTTAGGATTATTGACACTAAGATTTTATTAGATTTGTTAATAAATCAAAAACTATTTTCATTATCTCTCCAAACAAAAATTTCAATTTTATTCTATACTCAGATTAAAACTTAAATGCATATCTAAATGTCAATTTAGATAACAATTGAAAATCTTAACTCAAATCAAATCATTAATTTGAATCCATTTACTAAACGGACACTTATTTTACCCTTGTTAAATTTAAAATTGTCTATATATACAGTATTACAAAAATATCCAAAAGTTTAGTTTAATAAGATTTGAAATTCGAATTATACCCATCATATCTATATTTTGGACAATAATTTATTTCCACATTTGTTCCCATAATTACTCTGGTTATAATCTCATATAATTTTACTAACATTGAAATTCAAAGACAAATTTACGTTGAAATCCTCACAAAATTAGCCACAATCAATAATGATTGCTATCTCATGTTTTATTTTCATATTTGTTCCTATGAATTAGATACTTTTTATTCAGTATATTCTTTAGTTGAGTTGCCCTTTATTTTTTCTGGCAAATTTATACGTATGATTATTTTGAATTTTAATCTCTCTTGTGATGCACTTGTTGTGATGTTCAACCTTTAGATTTCGTGTCACGCCCCGGAGTACGGGAGGTGACGTGGTGGTTTAATTAAGTTAATTAAATAAAGATTTAGTTAAAAGTTTGGATTTAAGAATTTAATTTATAAATAAAAATGAGATAATTTTAAAATCATTTGAATAGAAGAAATTAAGGAAATAAAATAAACCATTATAATAATTAAGCAAATAAAAAAACATTAAAAACATTTAAATATGGGGTGGAACGAGTATAGGTCCCACTGACCCACATATTGTGCATACACATATAGTACTGACAATATTACAATACAACCACAGTCCATAAAAGAAAGGTTAAGAGTTTACATGCCTTACTTACTACAGTACAACCTACCCAAATCTTCTACTAATCGTAAGTCCGGTCAGTGGACTCTTCTCCGATCCTAAGCTGATGTCCATCTAGGGTTAAGATTTTAAAACAGATAAAAATGTGAGCGAAAGGCTCAGTAGGACTATGTTTAAAATAAACAGATAAATATTCTAATAAAACTTTCTAAATAAATAAATAATTAAACAAATCAAATATGTATTTACATTTACTAAAATTTCATTGAAAACAGTTTGTCAAGAGTACCTTTTTAATTCTCTCGGGCAAACCAAATATTCACCACCCAAGTGGCCTAGCTGGGTTTCGGGACCTGCCCCCAAGGTCGATCACTACACGACCCGATCTCTGTTATGGCATCATGCCCATATATGTTTCTTTAATTATTAAAATCTCTGTTTACCCAATATAGTCATTTACATTCATTATGAAGTTCATTATGAACATTTCTCAAACAACCGTTTGTAAAGATATTTAAACAAAATCATTTCCCAATCAGTCATTGAAAACCTTTGATAAAAATCCCTTTTTGGTCAAAATCATTTTGAAATAGGGCTACCAAAGAAAAGGGTAGAAGTCCTACCTCGATATCCGTGTCGGTGTCCCACACCGTAATCCTGGTCCGCTATACGTTAGCTACGTGGATCCACGCACAATTCCTAAACGCATAGTAACTTAGTTCATTAGTATCTAACCTGAGGTATCCTATGATACTAAATCATCTCATGGTGTCCTAGTGTGCCATTTAGGTTTATAAAATCATTTTATAAAGTTGAAATTTCAATCAGGGTTCAAAACAGTAAAAATAGGTGAAAAATCACAAAACTGCATCATGCCCGGTCGGCCTGCCGGTCGCCTTGGTTCGGCCAGCCAAACTGTGCAGTTTGGCCTGCCGGAGGTCCAAGTTCGATCGCCCGAACATTTCCAGGTTCGGCCTGCCGGTCAGATGAATTCGGCCTGCCGATCCCTTGACTTCGGCCTACCCAACATGAAGTTCGGCCTGCCAATCTGGAAAAATTCCAGAATTTTCCACGCACGGGTTCTCGGCATCCCGAATCCAAATTCTCAATTTCAACATGTTTTCTCAATTCTCAGGCATGGATAATCATCACAAACAATAGAAAATCATAGTAGAACACTTTTTAATGGATTAAAACAAGTTTTAAACAAGATTTTCACAAAAATAGGCCTCGGACAGCCTGCCGATGGGTGACCTTCGGCCTGTCGGTTAAGTTCGGCCTGCCGGCCGAGACATGTTCAAAGAATTTTATCTTTTGTTTTTCAAAGGCCATTTAATTTTAA
>CAMOHE010050517.1:21939-49537 GCA_946598075.1 Artocarpus hirsutus | reverse complement strand
TTTCTAGTTGCACTTCCATATTGTAAAACCCAAACAAACCAAAACATTATGAGAACATTATATGTTACACCATACTTTTAAACATTGTTTTTATTCATACCACACCTAAAAAAGTTGTACCATACTACTATTTATATTATTTGTTTAAGTTATGTCACATTAAAACATTTGCGGCATCTATAAAAAGTAAGTTTTAAAAAGTTTTAAAAAGTTTTAAAAAGTAAGTTTTGAAAAGGGCACTATGGTCCTTTTGATATGACAGGGCGTTAAATAATAAAAAAAGTGGTCTAGCCCACCCTTTTTTTCTTTTCTCTCCATCTTTAAAGCAATTTCTTTCTAGTTGCACTTCCATATTGTAAAACCCAAACAAACCAAAACATTATGAGAACATTATATGTTACACCATACTTTTAAACATTGTTTTTATTCATATCACACCTAAAAAAGTTGTACCATACTACTATTTATATTATTTGTTTAAGTTATGTCACATTAAAACATTTGCGGCATCTATAAAATGTAAGTTTTAAAAAGTTTTAAAAAGTTTTAAAAAGTAAGTTTTGAAAAGGGCACTATGGTCCTTTTGATATGACAGGGCGTTAAATAATAAAAAAAGTGGTCTAGCCCACCCTTTTTTTCTTTTCTCTCCATCTTTAAAGCAATTTCTTTCTAGTTGCACTTCCATATTGTAAAACCCAAACAAACCAAAACATTATGAGAACATTATATGTTACACCATACTTTTAAACATTGTTTTTATTCATACCACACCTAAAAAAGTTGTACCATACTACTATTTATATTATTTGTTTAAGTTATGTCACATTAAAACATTTGCGGCATCTATAAAAAGTAAGTTTTAAAAGATGACATATATGAAACTAGCAATCTTGTTTAACCCCATGGAGTTATAATCATGCTACTAATAGAATAGTATAACCCAGTCTAAAAAGTACACTACATAATAGACTAGGGCTTCTAGTTTATGAGTAGTGAGGTTATAACCCTATGGGGATGAGAAAGATTTTTCTTATGAAAACTCCCCAAATGTTATATGGTCTGCAATGGATCTTGAAGAAATAGGTGAGAAAATGATTCCTAGGAAACCAATATTATTGCATTAAGTTACATACATGAATCTTCTTTTTGATTTATAAGAATAATATATTACCGTGTTTGGTTATACATGAGAATCTATATAGATAACAAAAATAAATTGTTGTATTATCTTTTAAAAACATTTCTATTGTCATTTATATATTCTCTTAATATTTTTATTTGATTAATATTATGATTATCACTGTTGTAAAATTATTGTTATTATTTTATATTATCAAAATATTTATATTTATATTTATATTATATGAAATATTAATTTATAATCATAATATTATTATTTAATAATGCATTAAAATATTGTATATAATATATAATATATTAATATAAATATAAATAATAATAGCAATATAACTTTTAATTATATATTATTATTTTTTATGAATATTAACATTAAATAAAAATATTAATTTATTGTAATGTTATTTTAAATATCTAATTATATTTTATATTATTTATTTATTATTAGTATTATTTTTGTAATATAACTATAATTTAATATTGATATTATTAATAAATAATAATATTATACTATTCATATTGATATTATTCTATTATATTTTTATTGTTATTTTTAATGTTATCATTATCTTTATTATCAAATTATTGTTATTTTATATTGTATAATAAAATTAATTTATAATAATAGTATTATTATTTAATAATAATATATTAATATTACAATTTGTATATATAATAAATAATGTATTATTATTGTTAACGTTATTATTATCCAAAGCATTATTTTATATTAATACAATATCGATATTTATTAAATATAATAATATTAATTTATAATAATATTGTTATTATTATTTGATAATAATATAATAATATTAAAATATTGCATATATAATATATATTATATTTATATGAATATAAATAATAATAAAAATTATTAACATTAAATAATAATATTAAGTTATGGTAATATTATAAATATATAAAATTTTTATATTATATTCTATCACATTAAATTATATTTAATGTATTATATTGTATTATTTATCATCATAGAACAGAGGGTGAAATTTCTATGGTCTTGAGATTCTTGAAAATATTAAATTTTTGTTTGGTGAGATTTAGTTTACTCAAAATAAGTTAAAATGAATCAAAGGGATTAAATTTCTTAAGAATCTAAAAAACATCTCTTATACCAAACATAAAAATCTTACAAATTTTTATCCTCCTCTTTAAGATTGCCGCATACCAAACCCTGCCTTGGTACCACGAGTGAGCCTAAAAACGGTGGGCATTTACATAGGTGCAAAAAAACCTTTCCGTTGCTCATTATACGATTTGAGCAAGGATTAATTTGAGCAAAGGTGAATAACTGAACTATTAAACACGAACACAAACAGGCACACTTTGTTGCAATGAAAAGCTCTTTCCTTTCGTTTTTTCTTTAGCAAGACTTATTTAAAAATTTCTGGGTTTTGCTAGATTTTTATGAAGTGGAAAAGGGTTCTATTTATTTGCTAATCTGAGCCTTCTGGTCGAAGATGGAGGCGATGATAAAGAAATTCCAGCAACGATTTAGAAAGGTTCGAGAAGAAATGAACCGGTGGGATGAGCTTCAATCTCTCTTAGTGTCACAGTTCCGAAACGCCTCTTCAATCATAGAGAGATTGCAGGTTGTTTACTTGATATTTTGACAAAACCCCAAATATTTGTTTATTTTTATTGTCATTCTTGTGTCAGATTTTATTTATTTATTTATTTATTTTTGGGGCAATCAGGTACTTCAGGATTCTAAGAATTATGGTTGTCTGAATGGTGTTAGTGGCATCAAAGACGCGGTGTTGATGAAGCAGATGGAATCACTACAGAATATTTTCCTTTCGATGTCAAAGACCTTGTAAGTTTTGCTTTTCATGTGGTTTTCTTTGAAGAAAGTCCGGTGTTGTTGTTTCTTCAAAAATAAAAAGAAAAAAAAAACACTAGGGTCACCGTTCTCGGGTGCTATTGCAAGCTAATCAAAGGAAATTTTAAGCTGTTTAGTGCAGAATTAGAAGTCATAACAAAGATCAGAAATAAAAATTATAAGCTTTTTGGGGGAAGATGATAGATTCGAGTATTATCTTGGCTACCGCAAGTATAATTTAAAGCAATTCAGCGCAATTTTTTTTTTTTAAATATAAAGTTTTTTAATCCAAAATTTTAATACAAACTTAAGGATGCTTAATTGATTGACGTCATTGGGGGTGTTTGGGATTGTCTGGGTAACTCCAAGTAGGGCAGCTGATATTTTCAGTGGTGAATTGGTGATAAGAAGGAGTCAAAATAGTAAAACACTGTGGAATGTAGCGGCGCTTGCTGCTATTTGGGCATTGTGGCTTGAAAGGAACAAAAGAATTTTCGAAGATTTAGAGGGAGAGATACTTGCAACATTTAGGATAGAATTAAATACTAGGTAGCTCGATTTCTCAAACTAAAGGCTTTGTGATGCTTCCATTCTTTGATCTGTTAAGGGGCTGGGATCTGATTTTGTATTGATCAAGAGCTCTAGGCCTTTGTTTTAGCTGTTCTTGGTTTCTGAAAAGGGATATGCATTTTAGTATTGTTCATGAGAGAATAGTTCAGCAACTCATTTGTGTAAAGGGTAATTTGTGAAGTTACTTGTTCTGTTCATTATGTTACAAATTTTTTATATTTTGTGCTGCCGATTTCAGGGAAGAGTTTTATGTTATTACTTTGTCTCTTGGGAAGATTCACCGTGATGGTAGGCAGATGGTCAAAAGTGGTACTAATAGGCTGACTGAAAAACAATTGCAGCTACGTATTGGCGTCAAACCCACTCTTGCATATTGCTTGGATGGGCTTATGACTCTTCATGAGATGTATCAAGCTGAGTATGGAATTTGTTTCTTTTTGCTTCTTCTTCTTCTTCTTCTTCTTCTTCTTCTTCTTCTTCTTCTTCTTCTTCTTCTTTTATTTATTTATTTATTTTTTTATATCTCTTTCTTTCTGCATCTTTCTTGCACCACTAGATATAGAATTTAGAGGGATGCTGAAGATGTTAGGTCACAAGTGAAGTATCAGGAATGATGGGATATTGTTTGAAGGATAGGTGACTCCTTCAATCATGGACCATGGGTTCTTTTTTTTTTTCCCTCCTACTGTTGTTCCTGCCAATTTTTATGGAGGGATTTCTATTTTGGTTTTATATATTTTTCCAAAGGGGGAGTGGATTCTGCCAAAGAAGGGGATTTATTTGAGCAATGATTTTCAAGCACTCATGGAGAAGATAGGAAGAAATAATTTGACCTAGTTGCTGCATTGCACCACGGTGTGTAGATTTTTTTGCAAGAAGCGTAGACAAAAATGTGAAAGCCTTGAACTTGTCTGTTTATATTATAGTTGGTTCAAATCTATGAGACACACACAGTCACACACACATAGATACACAGGCGTATGTAGAAATATATATATAT
This sequence comes from Artocarpus hirsutus, assembly GCA_946598075.1. Taxonomy (NCBI): domain Eukaryota; kingdom Viridiplantae; phylum Streptophyta; class Magnoliopsida; order Rosales; family Moraceae; genus Artocarpus; species Artocarpus hirsutus. The sequence goes on along the minus strand of CAMOHE010050517.1, from coordinate 44,987 downwards.
ATATATATTTTATTTATACATGCATACATACATATATATATATTTATATATATTCCTTCAAGGACCTATCCTATTCTTCCTCATTTGCCAGGTACGATCTTAAAGTATCGTTGTTTTCGGCACTTTCGGCTGTTACCTTGAAACCCAAGTAAGCAAAGTACATTTCCTAGACGAGAATTGCAACTTTACATAGCCTGCCTTTGGCATGCTATTTATAGCGTTATGTTTAGCTTAAATTGATTTTTTGCATTTTGTTCTGAACAAGCATTCAAATTCCCATCCACGATCTTTAAAAAAAAAAAAAAGCCTGCCTAAGATAAGGTTTTATAAATTTGGAAGATAAAGATGCAGTATGGTTTTGATACAGGAGTTTGTTATGTTTTTTGCAGTTATATTTCTGTGTTTCTAAGGATTTAGTCCGTATGTTTTGTATGCTTGCTTGCTTTATGCTTTCTACGAACTATACCTGTATTGAATTGGCAGTCCTGGTGACCTAAGTGCAATCCAACAACTCTTGGTCGATCAGCCTAACATCCCCGTGGAAGAAGGTTGAATGCAACTAAACTTATGAAGTTTGATTATACTCTTTTTAGACTTGGTTTATCCCTTGAAACTTGTGTATCTGATTTTTGCATTGTCTTTGCAGTTCAATTCATCTTTGATGTCATATTTGCAGAAGAAATCTCTTAATTTTTTCCGCCATATTCAAGTGGAAATCCCGGTTTTTGTGGAAATGGAAATTCCAGTTATTGGTGAGACGTCGGTGGTGTTCTTGATCTTCTGGTTTTAAGAGTCTTGCATTTTATTTATTTTATTTTTTTTGGAGCTCACAAGACTGCAAATTCTTCAAGAGGATGAAAATTTTTGGGCTGTGTATGGATGTAACATGGAGAGGACTTTGTTTATTTCCTAACTAAAATTCGTCACTCTGCTGATAATGATGATTACCCCTGGATCTCCATAGCAGCTTGCCGAGAAAAAATGCTCGTACTTCAGAAAAAGGAATGTTATAGGGTTGTTTACATGTTTATATGTGTGTGTGTGTGTGTGCGTGTGCGCTTTTTTGACGCACATTCTTTAATGAGTGTAGTAATTTTGGAGCCAAGCTACGTCATTCAATGTCGCTTGCTTCTTTTCAGTTCAGTACTTTGCGGGCATGGTTATTATTTAAGCTCTTGAACTTATTATTTCTCCCATAACGCCTTTTTATTTATATATTTATTTAAATCAAAATAACATCAATCAAATTTGCTGGTAAAATCTTGTAGACTGGTGGGTTTATAGCAATACAATAAGCCTTTAAGACCATTTCTCCAGTTCCTAGGAGACCCGAAAATCGTGCCTAGAAAGTCGGAAACATATTCATCAAATTGAGCACTCTGAGAGAATAGACTTCAAGAAGAGTGGTACTTGCTCAAGTTGATTAAGCCATTCAGGACAGACAATATCTATCCAACAAAGAGATGCAATATTTCGGTTAAATCAAGAGCAAACATAGGTAACGAGCCGAAGTAATCAAGATGCAACATGCAAACATTACTTAAAGAAGTTACAATCAAAAGTGATTACAAGGTTGTCCAAAAGCAAGAAGCTGCTATATTTTGTAGTAGATAGTACTCTAGATTTTCGTAATGTGCATCAAGCTTGATTTGGTTTGTAACGAAAATCACGGTTGCATAGATTTCTTCCGACGGAGCATGTGCTTTGACATGAGCTATGAATCGGTAGAGCATTCCAGATACCTCCACGAAGCTAAAACCAGGAGATTTCTTAACTCCTCTTCTCTCCACGGCTTCTCTCATGTTTCTTGCCTCATCCCAACGTTTAAAAACTGCATAAACATTTGATGGCCCCACATATCTACCATCATGATCAGGCTCAATCTCTATGAGCTTCCTTTCCTTCCAACTAATTCCGCAAGTTCAAGTTTTCCATAGCTCGTACGCCCATTAAGTAGAGCACCTAACATTGAAGCTGTTGGTTCAATTGGCATTTGGCAGGTGAACCACAACGCGTCTTCTACTTGTCCTGCACGTGCCAAAACATCTACCATACAAGCATAGTGCGCGCTTTTGGGTGTCATACCACGTTTAGCCAGACAATCAAAGAAATTCCAAGCTTTCTTTACCAATCCTCCATGAGCACAGGCACTCAGCAAACACAAGTGCGTGATTTCATATTAGGAAATTTGAATCCTTTGCATTTTCTCTAACAACTCAAGCGACTCCTTTACCCCCCATGCGTCGCAAGTCCTCTGATCATTGAATTCCAAAGCAAAACATCAGTTTTTCGCATTGAACCGCTACGAAACAAGCCTAGATCCTCTTCAATTGCCCCATATTTCGTGTACATGTCCACCGGTGATGTTTTGAGCACCAAAGTTAAAGGCGAAATATTCTCAAGGATATACCGGAGCATTTGGCTTCCATGCTCAAGCGCACCTAAGCAAGCGCATGCACACAAAACGCTCCCCATAGTCACATCGTTCGCTATAGCCCCTTCAGTTTGCATCCGCTCAAAGATTCCAAAGCCTCCATATACTCGCCGGCCTTGACATACCCATCAATCAAACAACTCCAAGACACAACATCTCTCTGGCGTCAACTCGAAAACCACCCGTGCTGAATTAACGTCCCCACATTTCGCATATCCATCCACCGTGGAGTTCCACGAAACCTAGTTTCTTTGAGTCACGCTGTCAAAAACCTTGCGCGCATATACAATGTCCCCACATGAAGCATACATATGAATCATTGAATTCTAAAAAATCTATCAGACTCGTACCCATGTTTGGAAATGCGGGCGTGAATCCCGACAGCAAGTTCTCGTTTCATCAGGCAGGCTGCCGCTTTCGCAAGAAAAGGGTACGTTAGATAGTTTGGTGAGACCCCATCTCGTAACATTCGGACAAAAACTGATATCGAACGGTTTGGATTTCTGCTCTTGGAGTATCCTCTAATTACCGTATTCCAATAACAGGACGCTGGATAGAAGAGTTGAGACAGAAACCGCAGAGTAATCGACATCACCAGTATCGGACAGCGCCGAGAAAGAGAAGGAATTTGGAGGCAAATGAGTCTTCCTGGGCGACGCCAAAAGCGAGTAGAAGAGCATGAATCTGCTTAAGCTCAGACATAGATTGACATTTATCAGGAAGGGCTATTAGTGTTTGATTTACAGCCATGTTAGGTTGAAAATGGCACTTTCAACATTTACAAATGTCGAATGTTCCGTCTGCAAAGGAACGCTTTCAGATTTTATAGCAATCTTATCTAACGCAGGGGTTATAATTTCACCGCTAAAAACTACCAGACTTGGTCTAAAAAATAAATTAAATATTAGATTGGGACTTACAGTTATTACCAACGGAGCTCGATAAAACACGGGTGAAAATGATTTTTTTTCCTTTTGAAGCGTGAGAAAAGTTGAAGTCAACTAAAGTAGGCGTGTGATTGCAGTTGACTTTTTTTTTAATTTTTAATTTGGTCTCGAATCATGATCCAAAAGTCCACTGAATTTGACTAACCGCGGTCTACGTCATGCTGGTCTCAAAATGAGAACTACTCTCTTGCAAAACCATCCTCTCTTTCGTCATCAGGCCAAGAAACTGACTTTGCAGTCCTCCAACGAGATGCCAAACCATTCATCTGATAGTAAAAAAAAAAAAAAAAAAAAAAAAGGTAGAATGACGATTTCATATCTTCACATCTAGAGAAGTTATATTTGAACAATTTCTACATATTGTTACGATACACTAGTGTTGATACATGCATATATATATATATACATATATTATATATTATTAGAGAGATTATAATATATCTCTTTAAATAGTAGATATCAAAGACACACTTGTTGATATGAAATACATATATTTTTAATGTGTTTGATGTCAGCACGTAACGCCGCAACGTCCCCTTTTTGAAGCCACAACGCTAAAAATAAAATCAACAATTTTGATAGTAGAACAGCTAGCATCGCGACGCCAGTTGATCTGAACATGATGTAGTAGAATAGTTAGCGTCGTGACGTCAAAAGCTGGCTTTGCGAAGCTAGCCCATGCTGATTTACTTTGAAACTTTGTGTCTTTAGACATATTTCGAACCGATGTATTCATTGGTCGTATACTTTTATAAAACTAAACATCTATTAACAACAGACACATATGTTGTAATAGATTTATTAATACACAAATAAACACCTTTATAAATGAAGAGATACCTTTATTTTTAAAGAGGTACATTTGTATAAAAGTGGCATGGGTTGAACAGGTTGTGTCCAGTCATCAAATGGCATCTATGTCTATTATTAAGTCTCTAGAATTATATAGATTTTATATCTTGTCTTGGAATATAATACTATTACTAGATATTATGTTCAAGTGTTTGTTATATCTTGAGGGTAATTTTCTACAAAACTCTTCAACAAACTTGCATAAGTGAGGACAAATAAAACCTTTAAGGAAAGTATTTTATATACGTCTCAAACATATTCTTATTTCTAGAAATTCAGCCCTCCATTTCCTCTCTTCTACTCAAATTCTCTAACAATCTTAAAGGTTTTAACTATTATGATGGAGGCCAACAAATCTATGGCTTCTTTTGTCAACCCAAATGTGCAACTCGCTCATTTTGATGGTACCAACTTCACTCATTGGAAGGGGAAGTTGTTCTTCTTACTCACGATGCTCAAGACCGCTTATGTGCTTGATCTGAAGATGGAGCTACTTCCGGAACTGAAGGAGGATGATTCTGATGAAGGCTGCTAGAAAGAAAAGAGAAGATAAAGTCATGTGTTAGGGACACATTCTCAACACCCTCTCCGATCGTCTCTATGATCTCTGCCACAACATGAAGTCTCTAATAGAGATATGGAACACTCTTGAATACAAGTACAAAACTGTGAAGGAAGGTATGGACAAATTCCTTATTCTGAAATTTTTAGAATTTGTTATGGTTGACACTAAGTCCGTTCTAGATCAAATTCATGAATTGCAAATCATTGTTGTCAATTTACACACATAAGTATACATATTGCACACGTAATATAATGATGAAAAAATTATCAATCCTATGGAGGCTAATAACTATTCTTATATTGTTAATTATTAATTTACTATTCTTTAATTTTATCCAAACAATAATAAAAATTGCAAGATAGAAAATAAAATAAGAAATTAGAAATAAAATTCTCAATTAATAATTAGAAATCAATAGATGATGAAACCTAGGTTTTAAATTTCCCCCAAAAATTTGCTTGATTAAAATTCCTTCTTTTTCAATTATAATTATTCTATTGTGATTGTCATCCAAGAGTACTAAAAATATTCACAAGCCTCTATCGATGGTCATAGAAAAATACCCTTCCTAAATAATTCACTACATGTCTATGGGAATTAATAAAGAAGAATTCATTAAGATTAAAACTTCAAAATAGATGCACATGTAACGTGAGTATATTTCTATCTCAAATTAACATACATTATTATATCTAGGTCATGAACACAAAATAACTCTATCGATATTATTAGGGTTCACTGGTTTAATTTAATCAATGTCAAGTTAATTAATTTGCATTAAGTTTGAGATAAAATAAACAACCATGTTGTAAAATAACAATCATAGAGAAGAGAATATCATTTAATCAAGTTTTATAAATGGGTTCCATTACAAATCTAGAAAATGAAATTAGTTCATAATGCTAAAGGAAAACATCATAAATAAAATCCTAAACATGGAGAAAAGAAAGAGAAATAAAAACTGATTATGAAGGCAAATCCGAAGTTGAGAATATGTTTTTGAAACGCTCTTCTTCTAAAGTTGACTATCTTTTTCTCCCCTTTTCTCCAGAAAAGGACTCCCCTTAAAATCCCTAAAAAGGTCCGATTTATAGGTATATAGCAAAAATGAGAGATTCCAAAAAATTGGGAATAAAATCCTTTAAAAATCCTAACTGGGCACCGCGGCCTCAGCTTCTAGCGCAACGGCACCAGCCCTTGACACAAATTTTCTTTATGTGGCTAGTGTTGTGGCGCCTAACATCCAGCGTCACAGTGCTGGCTTCACGCCATGGTGCCTAGTTTCAAGGTCACGACGTTGAGTCTTAATCTGTCTTCATTTAATCCTTACATTGAGCTGAATTTTTCGTCTTTTCTGCAATCAATTGCATTTGCTAAACCTTTTCCTAACCTACAAAATAACAAAATAAACACATAAAAAGAATAACAAAACATCCAAAAACCAACAAAACACCAAGCTAAAGATCTCAAAATGTTTAAAAGAAAACCGACTCATTAAATATCTCCAAACTTGACATTTTGCTTGTCCTTAAGCAGAAAGGAAAAAAAAAAAAAAACAAAGCATGAGAAACATAAGTCAACGAGTAAAGAGTCAAGTTGCATCATGAACAAGCCTTAGAGATTTCACAAATGATATGGCTCATAAAAAATTTTAAACGCAATGAATGTACAAAATTTCAACCCAAGTGCCAACTCCATCTTACTTAAAACCCCTTGAGTATGTGTATGAATAACCCTTTACATTTAGCTACTACTACTCAGATAGATTTATGCAAAACAAGTGAATGAAAATTGATCTCTAGATAATTAATTATGGAACTCCATAGGCTTTCTTTTTGTACCTCTTTCCACAAATGTAGACTATTACTACACCAAGGACCATTAGGACTTTCATTAGGCTTGTAATGTATGGTTGGGGTAAAAGTAGGATATTTTGATATAGTGTGACTCCAAATCACCCATAAACATACAATCATTCTAAGACCTTCATAAGAGCACAAATCAATCCCCTATTAGCATTCCCAATTTACTCTTAGCCCTTTTGACCATCATCCACACTTATTCCCATATTTTTTTTCTCTATTTTGTTTTATATTTCTTTTTTTTTTCTTACCGAGTAGCTACACCCCAAACTTAGTTGCTTGCATTTATCACCACAAACATTTGATGTAACACTTTTTTTTAATGAATAGATTCCCATTGGATAACCAGTTAAATCTCCTCCCAACTTTAGCCTTATTGTAAATATTTGTTAGAATGATCATATGCCTATGAGTGAAGGATTAAAAAAATAGGAAAAACTATTTTTTGGCTAGGCAATAACGTGGGTGAAAAATAAGAAACAAAAAATAAGGCTTAAATAGTCACTAGGGTTATATATATATATATATATATATATATATATATCATGGTAGGCTTAAAAGGTTCGAACGGTTTAAAAATGACATAATTCTGTCCTTAATGTAGTGAATCCTAGGATTTCACCTCAAGAGGTCCTCCAACCAAGTTCTAGAGCTCGATGAGATTTATGAATACTTGAATCGTATAAACTTTCTCTAAGTAAGCAAACCACTAAGTGTTCCAAGTTATGTGCTCAAAATGTGTCAAAAGATCATAAGCAAGATAAAACCAACAAATTAGGTCAAGTATACACGCAAACATCATATCTATCATCTCCTATGAGCTATGTACAGTTAAAAATAGAGTCCTATCATCGGCTGAAGTCAACTCTCATCATTACTTAACACACACACTTTTAATAATTAATATATATATTTATATATATATTACATAAAAGATAACAAAATGACTAAAACAAATAACTTTAATTTAAAACAACAAAAGCTAAAACAAAAACAAAAACCAACAAAAAAACCTAAGATAAAACCAAGGCTAAAAATTAATCCCTACCCCCAAAATTGAAACGAGCCTTGTCCTCGATTTCTTGCAAATAAATAGAAATTTTCGCACAGAGGACTTCTCTAAATGGCAGAGATGGGTGATCACTCGTCATCTTTTTCTTCGTCTTTTTCTTCTTCAACTGGTTATGGTTATACTTTGGGATAGGACGGTAATGGTGGAAACTAATCTATGTTCATCCCCACATGCCTGATGTAGGCTCAACATAACTGGTCTATGGACTAGATGCCAGTCACCAAATATTGTTGACCCAGTTCAAGATTGGCCAACTGTTGTACTACATAAGCATCTGGGGAGGCCAAGGAGGCCTTGAGGAATTAGCGCCTGTAGTGGATGCATCTTGTCACCCTTTTAATTGAAGAAGTGTTGTTTGGTTAAACGCCTTCTTTGGATGTAGCAACTCTTCCCTAAGATCCAAACAAACACCCGCTTTGCCGTATAGGGTAGTGATCAATGAAGGAAAATATAGTCTAACGGTGATTGAACAGATGCTATGAAGAATGATTTGGCTTATAAAGGCTCCCACATCAATAGACTTATCCTTGAGAATCACATAAATTAAAAGAACTTTCTCTTTTTTCACATCACTCAAACGAGTTACCGAAAGCATTTTCGCACCAACAAAATGATGCCATACCTTTGGTTTTTGTCATTCCATTGGCTTTGAATGAAATATAATTGGTGTTGGACATCGTCCATTGTATCCCGAGCTTGCACAAAAACTTAGTCAATTGTGGCATTTAGAAAAGTAGTGTAGTCATCATTGGGTATATCTTTAAGTGAAAAGAACTTGTTGATTGTGGTTTTATCAAAAGCAACCTCTTTCTCTCTAACTTGGACCTGACAATTCCTGTGTTCATGTGCATTAGCGTAAAACTCATGTACCATTGAAATCACTGTTACTTTTAGCTAGGCACAAAACTTTTTCCACTATCTAGAGTTAATCACATTGTTGACATATGGAAACTCACCATCCTTAATAGGAAATCCTCTTTCTAGAATTGGAGCTTTCCAAAGCAATGAGGTCTCATAACACTTTGTAGCCTCTTCCGATGCAATTTTTTCGTATTATAAAGTGCACTAGTGGAACTTCTACTACGCTTCGAAGTTGAAGTCATGACTTCAATGCAAACAGAATCCAACAAATGCCAATGCCACACCACAACACTAAGCACAAAATTAACTCCTTCCTAATGAAGCTCCACACAAGATAATGGACAATAATTCCACTTTAACGATACCCTGACCAATAAAAACCAATCCATTCCCTTACACATTTTTATATTTTTATATTTTTTAGCCCCACAGCTCTACACAGAGGGACAGCATCGCCTACACTACCTCCAATGCTTACTTTTGGTAATTTGACGTCGCAGCTCCAAATTTTAAGGCTGAGGCTTTGAGCTTTTTGTCTCTTTTGCAAAAATTCATGTAGTTCATTGCTCCTAAGCTAGGATTAATAAAATTTGATGTAATTCTGTCACTCCAACCCCCAAACTTATTCTAAAACCTGAAAGACATAAAAACATGAAATTTTTGTTATTTATTATTATATTTTATTTTTATTATTTTTTTTACTAAAATGAAATTAAAATAAAACCAAAAAAATGAACTATACTAAAAACTTAGAAACAAATAAAAGGAAAATAGTAAAAGTTTGAAGCACTTGGGTTGCCTCCTAAGAAACGCTTGTTTTATAGTCTTTAGCTTGACTTTTTCTGCATCGTCAATTTGGGTTAGAAAGGATGATGGTGGATTTCTGACAATCAATTCCACCACCCCAATAATGCATGAGACACTACTCATTAACCTTGAAAATGTCCTTGGTGTTTTCATCCCTCGCCTCAATAGCTCCATAAGGAAGAACTTTGACAACCGTAAATGGCCTTGACCATTTTGATTTGAGCTTTCCTAGAAATAGGTTTAACCAGGAATTATAAAGAAGGACCTATTGTCCAGGTTCAAATTTTCACTCTAAGATCTTCTTATCATGCCATCTTTTGGTGCGTTCTTAGTAAGCTTGGCATTTTCATAAGCTTGGAGACGAAACTCATCCATCTCGTTAAGTTGCAAGAGACGCTTCTCATTGACAGCATCTAAGTCAAAATTTAAGTTCTTGTTAGTCCAATATGGCTTGTGCTTCAGCTCCACAGGAATATGGCAACCTTGCCAAAGAGTAATCAGTAAGGGGAGATTTTGATTGGTGTCTTATAGGCAGTCTGGTAAGCCTATATTGCATCATCTAGCGGCTTTGACCAATCCTTCTTGGAAGGATTCACTGTTTTCTCCAAAATTCGTTTAATTTCCTTGTTAGAAATCTCCACTTGGCCACTTGTTTGCGGGTGATATGTTGTAGTGATCTTATGAGTGACCCCGTAGAAAGCATATTTTATGAGCATGAGCACTCATTGTTTTGAAGATTGAATCATGCATAAATGTGCTTATATTTATAAAATATGACATTGACTTATTAATATTTCATTTAACATCTTTTTAAAAGTTCTATTGCAGTGAAAAGCTTGGTTTCTCGGTTAAGAAATATTGATGCGTTAAACGGTTATAAAATAGATTAAAAAGTGTTTTCCATCTTAAATGCATTCAAAATTGATTGTTTTGCCTATTTATTCATTTGGAATGGCTAGATTTTATTAGAAGTGAAAGTATGCGAAATGGTGCAATTTGATTGGTGTGTTGACTTAGTTATAGAACTTAAGTTGGACTTGTTTGCACAAGATTTAATGGCTAACTATTAGAAGAATTCTCTTACTTAGCACTCATTCCACATGCTAAACCCTAAAAAATGATGGCAAAAACACCTAAGCAATTTCCTCCCTTCACTAACCTGTTTTTGACTGAGTCAAATGAACTAGAATGTTCATTTTTGCCTCTTTCTTTCTCAAGCAACTCTAAAAATGTCTAGCACTCTCTCCACTTTTTTCTCTCCATTTTCCATGTCCTAAACCTCACAAAACTTGAAACCAAGCTATAGAAATTTGGATTACACTAAATAGGCCAAGTTCTCATAATATTGAGCTTGAAAATCAAGTATTTTGACCTCCATTAGAACCCTAACTTTAAGCCCTACAAGGTAATATCTATATTTATATTTCTTATAATGAAATGAAGTTATTTTATGTTATTATGTGATTACAGATTTAAAGGAAGGGAGGGGGACAGATTTGAGCTTAAACTAAATTAGTTTAACTAGATTTCTTTTCTATTGAAATTTGATTAGTGTTTTATATTTTATTATAGCTATGTTGCTTATTAGATATTTTAAATTATCTTCCTTTGATTAAAGAAGATTAATGATTAGGAGTACATTTAGCTTATGATTAGAATCAAAATTAGGTCAAGTTGAACCTTTATTAGCTTTGAAATGAATTGTTCATATGGTGAAAATTTTTTATGATTTTTATGGCAACCTTATTGATATTTAATGTTTTATATTGATAATTGAAAGAAGAAACTAGATTTGGTTAAGAAATGTTGAAAATGTTGTAAGCTTTTATATTCTTGGTTTATGTTTAATGCAAGTGTATATATTTATGTTAAAAACCTTAATGTTTTGAGTGTATGTTAGTATATCATATGACTTTATATTTGTTTATTTAAGCATGTTATGTGATTGAGAACATGTAAAATGATTAAGTATACTCATACTATTTAGGCTTTGTTCAAAGCCGTTCTTATTTTAAGTTGTTATAATTTTATCTCCATATGTGATGGTTTTTTTTTTTTCTCATGAGATTGAGAGATATCATATGATTATATTAGGCCCTTTATCACAACAAATCTCCTAAGAGGACTAATCTTTTCATTTATAGGAAATTGGAATTGAGGTAAGTATAAACTACTATTTATTATATCACAAGAACTATGTCATGTTACGTTTTAAGGTGCATTGATTTGAATGCTGTTATTTAGGAATGATATAAATTGTTGAAAAGCATTTATCATTTATAACATTTACATTATAACATGTGATATGATCTAAAAAAGGAATGAGGTTTTTAACTAAAATGGGGATATGGTGCTTAATTGGTGGTCGGGTAGGCACGGGACATGGGTAGGACTGACGGACCCGACAAGGGTGGTGAATACTTTGAAGTTGAAAACCAAGATAAGAAAAGCTACAAAGAATAAGACTTGATACGGCATATACCTGAGGTCTAAAGTTCAAGATGGAAACCCTATATTATCATAAACATGTTTCAAAAACTACGACCTATCATTACTAGTTAAGTACTATGCTTCAAGGGTACCTAAAAGAAGAAAGAATTGTTGAAAGAAAATTGATAATAGAAAATGTCAGATTGCATTCTCATTCAATGTTCATGTTCATGTATTAGTTTCTGCTTACTATGCTTTTAGCTCATTATAGTTCTTGTAATACATGTGAGGATGTACAGGGTTAGAGGTTGACCGAGTATTCAAAGTTGCTGAACAGAGATTTGTTCATATGCCTTGTTTTGATGAGCTTTTGAAGCTTATATTGGAACTCTATTTTGTCAAACTTAGCAATCTTTTATGGTTTTATAAATAGATATATTACTAACTATGGATGTGATAGTATACTCATATCCCATTTTGAAATACCATATATGTTGTAAATAAGGAAATGAGTGAAACAAAGGTTTCAAAATTCTTTAATACTGGAATGAATATTTTAAGTCAGCCATAACATTTATAATGTAGTTGAAAAGCTAATACTCTTTATCCTAACTAAATAGGTTTTTTCACGAATTTATTAGTTAGCTTGAGGGATATTACAGTTTGAGCTTTTAAGAGCTTAACTTGATTGCAGTTATTCGTACTCACCACATTTGAGCTTTGTTTTTCATTTTGTGTCACCCATGAATTATAACTTAACCGTTATTTGTTTTCTTTCTTTTTTTAACCTTTCACTCATAATGTTAATTGTTCTATAACATATTTTGAATTTTATGCATATATGAGAGGAAGGTCGGTGTTGTGAATATTTATATTACTTAATAAAAAAGTAAAAAAATAATAAAAAAAAGATAATAAACATTGGATGACAAAAGAAAGCAAATTTCAAGTTTGGGGTTTGTGTTATAAATGAGATTTGATTTCGTGCTCTTTTGGGTCTGTGAGTAAATGTATGTTTAAATGGATGATTTGAACTATATTTATATCCAAACATTCTATCAATAACCCAAGCCGTACATTACAATCTTTAATAAGTCCTAATGATTCTAAGTGTTATGTTAGTCTCCAGTGGAGAGAGATATAAAAGACAGACCTATAGAGTTCCAATTCTATTTTAAATGCTTGATTTGTATAAACTAATCCGGGTTACAATAGCTCAGTGTAATTGGTTTTTACACATGCACTCAGAGGGTTTTAAGTAGGATAGAGTTAACATTTGAGTTGAAAATCTACACGTTTTATAATGCTTCTTCTTGAGCTATTTAGGTTGTGAAAATTTTGAGGCCTGTAAATCATTATATCAACTTATTACTCGTCTTTTTATGCGTTTTCAGTTTTAGTTTTTCTTTTTTTGCTTGAAGGCAAGAAAAATTTTAAGTTTGAGGGCATTTGATAACATGTACAAATGTATGTCTTCTAAGATTTAAATTCATTTATTTTGCATTTTATTTGTTAATAAAATCCTCTGAATTGAGCTTTTTGGCTTTTTTTTTTTTTGTATTTTGATGTGTTTCAAATGTTTTAGTGTGTTTTCTATAAAAATATGTTTAATTATGTAATTTTGTTGTGTTTACTCTTAAATAAGAGTATAAAAATATTTACTTATTTTTAGTAATTTTTGTTTTTGTAAAATAATTAGCTTCGATTATGTATTTGCAAGGAAGTTTGTAAACTAGGCCAAAAACGAAGGAGAAAAGTACAAAGAAATCTTCAATCCTCCCTTGACACGTGTCTACCACAATGGAGAAGAGAAACAACCTATGTTCTTCTTTTATGCCTAAACACTCACGTTGCACTTAACATATGCTCCCTGACTACCGTGCATGCTAAAGGGAGAATGGGACATCCAAAGTTGCAAAAGCTCTTCATATATGTAAGATCTTTATAAGCTCCTCGCCATGGAGCAACGCTCCAGGAAAAAAAAAATATAAATTTACATAAATATATATATATATATATATATATATATATATATTTCTTTTGTTTTCTTTTGAGTGCTTGTATTTTGAGAGAGCGTTGTCTGAGTAGAAAGAAGGCTCATTGAACTTGTCAAATTTCAGGTTATTTTTAAACTCTCTTTGTAATATATTGATGTTATTTTAATGTAAATATTTGTGTGGTGTGCTTTTATTTTGTTTTAATTTTTTTTGTTGGGATTGTGATATAGTTAGATATATGAACATTTTATTTAGATAACTTTTATTATTGTGAACCTCATATTTATGTTGAGTATATACACTACATTTAATGTTTTTAATTACCTGATCACTAGTTAGATGATTAGATAAATTATAATGAAATTGATAGGAGATTTGTGATTTAAGAATGTGTAAAACACTACAGATTGCATGTAAGATAGAAATATACTTACATGATTCGTGTAGTCATAATAAGAATATGCATTAAAAATTCACATAGAGATATAATGTGCTTTTATGCTTAGGTATTTTTGGTGTAACTCTAGAGATTACTAAATATATTAGAAAATTCGATCATCAACATAGTATGAGGAGATCACAATCATGCATTTAATTGAATAGGATCAGATTAATTTTAGTGAAATCATAATTCTCAATGTTTTTAGGAGTTGTTTATTTCACATTTTAATTTTTAAATTCTTATTTTATTTTATTTTCAAAATAAAAATTTGTTTGTTTAAATAGTTCTAGAGTTAAAATAATTTTGATAATTAATAAAAATTAACACAATACTTGTAGGGACGATATTTATACTTTGGTACACTTTATTATTTGTACGAGCACACGCACTTGTGTGTTCGTTCATTAGTTTTTGAACATGTTATTTAGTTAAATTTTATTATTGTGTATATTTATGTTGAGTATTACACAACATTGCTTCTAATTGGCTGACACCAGATAGATGATTAGATAAATGAAGAATTTTTATAAATATTATTTTTTAAGATTTACTTTTTTATAAATACTATAAATAAATATTTGTAGCATAACTTACCATGTAATATTAATAATCATGTGGTATATATTTCTTTTTCCTCGTTTCAAGCAAAGTTGAATCGATGATTATGCATATATGAGCCTGTCAACATTGATTGTTGCCTCAATGGATTGACCTGATGGAGACAAACATATCTCAATAATACCTTTGAACCATTCACCAATTCAGGAGGTGGGCTGACGGAGGCACGACAAACATTGTTGTTCACAAAATCTATTTCTTTAGGTAGGGCGGCTTTCAGCAGATGATAAATTCTATAAGACTATTAACACCATCCCTAATGTAAGTGTCAGTGTTAATATTACATTTGTTGCAAAAATTAAAAAAATTTTGTTTATGCCTCAATATATAATGTTATTTTTAATGTTATATCTATTTTTGTGATGATTATTAAATCCTAAAAAAATTTGTAAAAGTGAATTTGTAATATTACAATAATTTAAAAGTAATAACGTTGTAATTATTAAAAACAAGTTAATGCATCAAAATCGTTAAAAACCATGTGCTAAATTTGCCATATACTTGGTGCATATGGCAAATTTGGCATTAAAATAACATTATATTAGAGAGTGTTTTTTATACTCAAATGTCAAAATTTGTCAACAAATATAGCATGGTAAATTTGATATTAAAAATATTATTGCATTGAAGGGTGTTTTTTACACTCAAATGCCAAAATTTGTCATTGGTACGTTAATTTAGTAGTGCATTGGAGATGCTTTAGGGGCATACTTCTTGTAACAAGTAGTAGAACTCTCATAAGCACCCAGCCATTGCAACAATTTATTGAACATGTACTAAGATATGAAAATAACATGGAGCTAAATCACCTAATCTATAGTACTTGTCGGACGAGGAGAGAGCTCAAAAACTATGGTCATAATAAGTACGAGAAATAAATAAGCTAAAATAAAGGGCATGGTTGCAAGAAGAAATAGACATTACACAATATAAAGCACTCAAATAAATGGAATGTTTCTAATTTAAAAACCCAATTACTGTCAACAAATAAAGTTCTAATTGTCTCATCATATGTAGTAAGATATATGCTTAAATTAGAGGCTTAAATCGTTAAAAGTTATGTATGTAACATAAATAATAAAATGGTTTCTGAAAAAGGAAAATTTGAGCAATTTTATTTTATTTTTTTAATATCATCTTTTTGTAGTTAAGAATAACTCGATATAAAACAAGTAGATCATCATCTACTTAATAAAATTAAGAGAAAAGGTTTAATGACAAGGAGAGAAATAGCGTAGCATTTATCCCAAACAACTTATGAAACTGGTTGCAATGAAACTTGACACTATGCCCGCAGAGCTTAGAACAAACCTCATGAAAAACTTCATTTTATGAAAACTACTTGGAAATTCATGAAAACGAAACTTGGTAATAGATTGCACATCTTAGAACAATCTTTAGCCACATAAAGAGATTAACTCCGGCAGATAATCCATGCATATTATATCATGAAAATGAAGCTTGGTTTTAGAATGCACAACTTAGAACAATCCTTAGTCACATAAAGAGATTAGGTCCAGCAGAAAATCCATGCAAATTTTATCATGTTGTTTTACCTCAAGGCCTAAACCTGCACAATGCTTGCCCTCTCCACGCGACCTGCAAGGCCAAGAAAAGCATTTTTGGCATGAAGGAGCTCCCTAATCACTTCCCTCATCGTCATTCTTTCCCTTGGAGATTCCATAGAACACGCAAGTCCAATTTTGAGGACAACAAGCAAGCACTTTATCATGTTACCACTCATTTGGCTAAGATTTTCACTGCTGTTGCTTTCTTCTTCTACTCGTGTTCTGCAATTTGTGTCCTTTTCTTCTGCTTCTTCAACCGTTGTTGTTTCTACTTCTGCTCGGTCTTGGAGAAGGCTTGGGTCAACAATCTGCATAAGTCTTTCTGGTAATGCCATGTGCACATATTGATGGATATTTAAGCTCTCCTTAAAAATTTCATCTGTGGGCCTCTTTCCTGTGAACATTTCCAGCAGAAGAACTCCATAGCTGTACACATCTCCCAACATTGATGCCGTACTACCGATTCCATACTCTGCATATTCATATACCTTATAATGGTTATCAATTTGTTATAAAATTTAGTTGTTTCCGCCATATTATTATGAACTGGTGATTCATGTTTAGGAGTACAAGTTTTATTGTTAGCTCTTGAAAATGATGCAAAACAGAAATAACAAGGAAGCAAAATAGCATGTAATGGATTTTCCAAGCGACCAATTATAGTTACAAGACTTAGATGAGAATAAAGCTAAATACATGTGTTACTCATGAGTTGTAAGAGCTAGATAATTCTTTTTTTTTTTTCTTTTCATAAAGAAAATGAAAGAAAGACAGACATTTTTTTTGCTCTTTTTTATGTGTTTCACTGAGTTTGGCTAGTAGGTAAAATCTGCATATCTGGATAGATAAGCAATATATACTTTTTTTATATGTAAGAAAATCAAAAGGTACTTAAAAAATCATGTAGATCTGAGAGCAAAGTGATAAAAACCCATTACCTGGAGCAGCATATCCAACAGAACCCTTCAAGCCAATTGTGCTAGTTTGATTTTGAAGACTGCCGTCCCTGGGTGAGACAATCCTTGCTAGACCAAAGTCACCAACATGAGCCACCATGTCATTGTCAAGAAGAATATTGCTTGGCTTTAAATCACAATGGATAATCGGTGGTTCGCATTCAGCATGGAGATAATCTAATGCAGAAGCAACATCTATGGAAATATTTAGTCTTTGAAGAAAGTTCAAGTTTATTCCGTTAGTTCCATCTTCTGTCCTTCTATGCAGCCATTCCTCCAAGCTTGAATTTGACATGAACTCGAAGACCAATGCCTTGAATTCGTTGCCCCGGTAATCCACACTCGAGCATAACGTCACAATCTTCACAAGATTTCGGTGCCTGATATTCCTTAGTGCCATGCATTCGGCCATGAAGCTCTTTGAAGCTCCTTTCTGTTCGAGATTGAGGACCTTGACAGCAACTATTCTCTCATCTTGAGCCAGTATTCCTTTATATACAGAGCCAAAACTGCCGGAGCCAATTAAGTTGTCAGCAGAAAATCCTCCAGTCGCTTCATAGAGCATTCTATATGAGACTTTGGAAAGGTGAGTTGGGTCTAGGTCCTCTGTTGAGAGCCTAGAAGATGATTCCTTCTTCGATTTTCTCTTTGAATACAACACAAGAAAGAATGACAACATGAGTAAACATAGAACAACACAAGGAATTATGATAGCGAGCTTCAAAGCACGAGATAATCCTTTTTTGGTTGCTTTGGTTGTGGGGCAAGCTGGCAACTGTAATTCTGAGATACCCCCACAAAGCTTATCATTTCCAATCAACGAGATTGCACTTTTGTTTCGAAAGATTCCTCCAGTTGGCATTTCACCCTCCAGATTGTTGAATGAAGCATTGAAATACACTAAAAAGGAGAGATTTTGCAGATCTTTTGGAATATTTCCAGACAAGTTATTGCGAGAAAGATCTAAATGGCCAAGGCCTTTCAAGGAAGCTAAAGAAGAAGGTATGACTCCTTGAAAGGAGTTACCTTGCAGGTTAAGGTACTCGAG
This sequence comes from Artocarpus hirsutus, assembly GCA_946598075.1. Lineage (NCBI taxonomy): Eukaryota > Viridiplantae > Streptophyta > Magnoliopsida > Rosales > Moraceae > Artocarpus > Artocarpus hirsutus. Next base: position 26,528 of record CAMOHE010050517.1, on the reverse strand, counting down.
GCTTTCACAATCTCCAATAGTTGTGGGTATTTCTCCAGACAGATTGTTTTCAGAAACATCAAGTGCATTAATATTTTTCAAATTACCCACTTCCACTGGTAAATTGCCACTTAATGAATTCTGTGATAGATTCAATAACAACGAAAGAGAAGAGAGATCAAGGACTTCTTTTGGTATGGCTCCAGTGAGGCTATTTTGGGAGATGTCCAGGTACTGCAAATTCTGGCAGTTTCCAATACCTGGTGGAATGCTTCCATTAAATTTGTTTCCAGACAAATATAGTTCAATCAATTCAGTGAGGTTTTCGAAGGACGGGGGTATCTGTCCAGACAGTCTGTTTCTGCTTAGAGACAAACCTTGCATGTTTGGAAACCTACCAAAATACGAGGGGATTACGCCTGTAAAGAGGTTTCCTTCCATATCCAGTACTTGTAAGTTGGTGTACTTCTCTAATGTTGTAGGGATAACTCCAGATATTTGATTCCCACCAAGATACAGACTAGTGAGTGTGCTTGACAAATTGGCAACGGATCTTGGTAAAACACCTCCAAATTGGTTGTCACCGAAGTCTAAGATTTTTAACTGGCTGATGTTCTTCAAAGATGCTAAAAATTCTAGGTCGTCAGTTGAATTACTTCCTAGAAAGTTATTACCAAAACCAAGCCACCATAGATGTCCAAGTTTTCCTAGATCCCTTGGAACTGCCCCAACAAAATTGTTTGTGGACAGAACAAGTGCTTGAAGCTTGGAAGCATTAGATAGTGAAAGTGGGATTGGACCGGAGAATTCATTACTAGAAATTGCCAACCAATTGAGATTTGGAAGCATAAGGCCTATATTCTCTGGAAGGGTGCCATTAATTTTGTTGCTTGCAGTAGAGATTATAGTTATAGATGACAAATTGTACAAGGAGGAGGGTAGCTCACCTGAGAACTTGTTCGCTGCCACAGCAAGAATTGACAAGTTGTTCAAATGGCCAATCTCTTCAGGAATCCTTCCTTCAAAGTTATTGTATGGGACAGAGAAATGCACAAGGGATGTAAGATTTCCAATGGAAGGTGGGATGCTTCCGGTCAAATTGTTTGCTCCAAGTTGAAGCAATTCGAGCTTGGCCAACGATCCAAGCTCCGGAGGAATTCTTCCAAGAAGTTTATTCCTTCCGAAATCTATCTCCCTTAGCAAGGAACAGTTGGAGAGTTGGGCTGGAATTTCTCCTGTAAATGTGTTGTTTGCAAGATAGAGATATTGCAGTCTGAACAACTGACCAACTTCTGGTGGGATTTTGCCAGAGAAGCTATTGTTGCTGAGTTCTATAAGTCTGAGAAAGCTAAGATTGCCAATGTGAGGTGATATGGATCCACGCAAGTGAAGCCCCTGAAGGTCCAACTTGATCACTCTTTTATGCCTGCGACCGCACGTTACTCCTTGCCAGCTGCAGAAGCTTGTAGAATCATTCCATGAACTTAACACAGCAGACGGGTCATTCGCAATCCCGCTCTTAAACTCAAGCAAAGCTAAGCTATTACTTTCGCTTCCTAATGCATAAGCAGGAATTGTAATTTGCAAGCACAAAAAGTTAATAAAGAAGACTACAATCACTTGAAGGTACAGAGAAGAATACGCAGATAGATCGAGTTGATAAGGCTTCATTTTTCTTTTGGAGGATTCAGGGGTAGAAAATGAAGAAACAAAATTCCTAAGCAAGTACGTTTGGAATTCTGCTAAAGTTGTGGTATACAAGAGCTTTGGTCAATTGTGTTTTTGTAAACCAATTTCTTGCATCTCACGGCTATTAATAATTCTGAAGTTTGATTTATTGTTCTTATTTTGGAAGATACATAGCCCTTTCCAGACGCCCAAATATAAAATTCATTTCCCTGCTATTGTTGACAGACAAGCCATGGTTTTGGCACGACTTTGGAGGGAATGGAAGGTTGACTCATGGGCACGTTTTAAAGTCAGAAACGAGAGAACATATATAAAAAAATTAATTCCGTCTGCGCAATTCAGAAAATAGTTTTTATATTCCATTCTTCCACAACTAATTTTTTTTTTTTAATGAACTAGAATATATCAGCTGATAAGAATAATCCATATGAGCACTATAAAAAAATTCAGATAAATATATCTTAAGTCAAATATAGATTGAACCATGAGTTGTAACTTTGACTTGCGGGAATTATCACAAATTTTGAGAATGGGCATGATTTGACTTTTGGGAACGATGACAAAGTTTGAGAACGGGCACATTTTAGCTTGTAACTGAGGACCACAACAAAAACAAAAATCTTTGACTATGCAATACAATATTGCCTGACCCATGCAAGGAGGATGGTAATTACAACAACAGTAATACAAATATATATACATATTGATATAGACATAAATATATACATATATAAATAGATATCCCTAAATGGATATATATGTATATATATGTGTATTTGGAGGACAAGGTGAATAGCCTATTTTCCGGGGCATCGCATAGCTTGCCGGGTTTTTTGGTTAAGTTAGTACATAGCCGAATTTTTGTAAAAAATTAGCATATTAGTGATTTAATCATAAATATTATCCCACTATAGTCCTTGAACTTTTATTTTGTACAAATTACTCCATCAACTTTTCTTTTTCTTTGTTTTTTTGGCTATTCTAGTTACTAGAACTAAAACTTGAGCAATTTCTGAAATTTAATAAAAATAATCAGGTTCTAGTTGCAAAATAACTGAAATATTTACAAAAATAATTACACTGAATACAAAATATTATATTTATTGTTGTTATAAAAAAAAAACCCTTAAATACTAAAAGATTTGTATTTAACATATTTTTCTACATAAGAAAATAAAGTTACTATATACATACATATATATATATATATATATATATAAATGGTCATGATTATCTCTAAGAAGTTTTAGAAATTATTTGCCAATTTGTTTCAATGACTAAAACTGCAAAAAAAAAAAAAAAAAAAAAAAAAAAAAAAAAGAAAGAAAGAAGAAGCTCAGCCAGTTAAAAATATTGGATTGCAGTGGCAACCAATTTGGAGGTGTCTTGCCAGACTCCATAGCCAATTTATCGAGTCTACTCAACTATCTAATTCTCGATACCAATCAATTATTTGGAGCTATGCCTGCAACATCGGTGATTTACACTGACTTACAGGCATTGGATATGGGTGGCAACCTATTTACCGGTGTCATCCCCTCTTCTTTTGGCAGGTTTCAAAATATGCAGTTGATAGCTCTAAGCAAAAGTAGATTGTCTGGACCCATTCCTTCTTCCTTTGGCAACCTCACTAAAACATAAATGCACTTGATTTCTCGGAAAACAATTTGTCTGAACAAATCCCTGCAACAATTGGAGATTGCGAGAGCCTTGAGTACCTTAACCTAAAAGGAAATTCTTTTTCAAGGAGTCATACCTTCATCTATGGCTTCTTTGAAAGGCCTTGCCTATTTAGATCTTTCTCGAAACAACTTATGAGGAAATATTTCAAAAGATTTACGAAATCTCCATTTCTTGTTATATTTTAATGCTTCCTTCAATGATCTAGAGGGTGAGACGCCAACCAAAGGAGTGTCTAGAAATGCAAGCGCCATATCAGTGTTGGGAAATAATAAGCTTTGTGGAGGGGTAAGAGAGCCACATCTACCAGCATGCCTTAGAGTCAAATCAACAAAACATAGTATTTCAGATGTTATGAAGATAGAAATCATTAGCACTTCAGCTGTCCTACGCTTAGTTCGATCGTCATCCTTATCAGCACTATATTGGAAGAGAAAATCGAAGACAGTGCTTTCAACAGAGATTGAGGACCTTCATCACCTTCCCCAAGTCTCGTATAAGATGCTCTGTGATGGAACTGGAGGCTTCTCTTCAAACAACCTACTTGGCTTCGGCAGCTTTGGCTCCGTCTATGAAGGAGTTCCAAATCAGAATGAGACAGAAGTTGCTGTAAAAGTGCTCAACCTTCAAGGTAGAGGTGCTTCGAAGAGTTTCCTCGCTGAATGCATGGCACTTGGAAATATTAGACACCGAAATCTCGTGAGGATCATAACATCATGCTCTAGCATCGATTACAAGGGTAATGATTTCAATCAAGCTTGGAAGAGCGGCTACATTCAAGGGCAGATAGTGAAAGTGGAACAAGAAACTTACTTTCTTCAAAGACTACTGCTCTTCATGTTGCTTATGCTTTGCATTATCTACACAATGAATGCGAGCCACCGATCCTCCATTGTAATTTAAAATCAAGCAATGTTCTTCTTGACAGTGACATGGTTGCTCACGTTGGAGACTTTGGTTTAGCAAGGATTCTCTCAACTAAAAGTGTTGTATCTCAAAATCAAAGCAGCACAATTGGCTTAAAGGGATCTATTGGGTACGCAGCTCCGGGCAAAAGTTGTTGCCTTGGTCTCAACTAATTTAATACCTCAATTTTGGCGAAAGGGTATCGTTATTCCTGTCTTTTTTATTTCTTTTCATATTTTAGAAACAAACAAAACGTAACCAAGTGAAGCCCATATATTCATGAATACTGTCTTCATATTAGCGTTATGCTCTAGGAGGCAAGATATTCAGTTACC
>CAMOHE010050517.1:0-16180 GCA_946598075.1 Artocarpus hirsutus | reverse complement strand
AAAAAAAAAAATGCAACACAATATGTGGACCTAGGCTGGCCAATTCTCGACTAGCCAAAACAGCTCTTTATGGTAATTAGAGGAGCTCTCAATGATGCAATTTTTTTGTTATACCTTATATACATGTGTGTGTGTATGTGTGCGTGTGTGTGTGTGTCACTGTGGCGGAGCCACATATTGTTGAGTGGGGGGACATAAGTTCTAATCTTTCTACCCTAAAATTTTTTAAAAATTTTAATTGTACCCTTGTTTTACAAGAAAAATTACAGATGTGCCCCCACTAAAAGCCTGAAATTTATACCATTGTGCCCCCATTAAATAATCAAAACATGTAACTATGTTTGTATGCAATTAAATCTCTTAGTACTTTTCAGCATAATGTCCCCACTGAGAAAAAAGTTTGGCTCGACCACTACTTGTGTGTGTGTGTGTGTGTGTGCGTGTAAAAAAGGCAGCACAATATGTGGACCTAGGCTGACCAATTCTAGACTAGCCAAAACAGCCCTTTGTGGTAATTGGAGGAGCTCTAAATGACACACACACACACACACGCGTGTGTGTGTGTGTGTGTGTGTATCATGTGTAATTAAAACATTTAGGGAAGCATAAGTAACAAATACCTGAGAGTTACCACCATTTTCCTCTGGCTCGGAATCCTCAGCTCCATCTGAAAACACAAAAAGGACCAGAATCTCAGACCTGCTCATGAGTTGAAGACCTTAAAAAGAGGTGATTAAGAGTATTCAGTAATACCAAAATACTTACGGTCGTTTATCCCAGCAAGAGCAAAGAGTCTAGCAGCCATCTCTCTCTCTTCAGCATCCTGTAGAGCTCTAGCGTAGGCCTCGTCACTTGAAAAAACAGCCGGGTCAAACTCAATACTAAGGTTATTGTCCTCTCTGTCGTCATCGTTATCATCATCATTAGCATCATCATGGTGAGCATGCACATCAAATGCATCTTCATCATTCTCGGCATTAGTTCCTTCATATTCCTCTTCTTCGTCGCCGTCATTATCGGCATCTGTTTCATCATGAAAATCATTGAAATCGTCCTCATCATCATGTAAATAGCTTCCAGCTTCCCAACTTCCGTTATCACTCCCTTCATTGTTCATCCGTAACATCATATATGCCCTTTCCTAATCCATAATAAAACATAAATATTAACTAAATTACTCAAGGGGAAAAAACAAGAAAAATAATAATAATAAAAAAACATACAAAATAAAATACTCAAATCGTCATTAAGAACGAACCAACCAATTACTTTTGTCACAAAAACAAAGCTGAAAATATCACTTCCATACGATTATAACACAAGGAGAAAAAAGAGAGAAAAATCAACCCCCCTAAGCCAAACATCAGCATCTTGAAAGTACAAGTAAAAAATAAAACGGTCACTTATTAATACGTTCTCAAGGCGGAAAGTACAAGCTCAGCTTCAAACTGACATTGAAAAATTAGAAAGCAAAATCACATCCAAAGACACGAATTTCCAAACTCTCTTAATCTTAACCAACATTCTCAGCCGCCAAACAAGAAAAGGAAAAGCACAAGAAACTTTACAGAACAACAAAGAAAGCAACAGAACCCTAAAGAAATAAAATTCGAGCTAGAAAAAGAAAGAGAAAAGAAAAACCTGTTCTTGAAGCCTGCGAGCGAGGGCTAGGTCGGCATCGACCTGGCTAAGATTAGTGAAGGGAGTTCTGGAAGAAGATCGAGCAGAAGCGGCGGGCGGAGAGGACTGGGCCATTTCCAACGATCCAGCAACCAAGTCTTGTTGCTGTTCATCGGGACGATCGGAATTAGGATTTTCGACCTGATCGCCATTGTTGGCGTTGGTGTTGGTGTTAGTGTTGGGCTTGGCCGATTTCTCGTTGTGGTCGTTCTCCATGGACGAATGAAGTGAGAGAGAGACGGAGGAGTTATCCGATTGGACTGAACTTGCGATCGAATCGGAGAGATTGATGGGAATTGTGAAGAAGAATCTGTGTGAGATACTGTTGCAGATTGACAGGAAGAGGAGGAAAGTTGGGGTTTTCTTTTCTTCTGCGTGTAAATTTGTGCGTGTGTGACGTGTTGGTGGAGTTGGGTGAGAAGCGCCTCCAAGTTTCTCTTTGGCTTTCACTTGGTGCACAATATTTTACACCTTTTTTTCAAGAGAATATCCCTTCAATGATGGGATCTTTATTTATTTACATATCTCTTGTTATGAAAAAATAAATAAATAAATAGTTTAATGCTTGGTCATATTTTTTTGAGTGGATTTTTCATTTTTGGTCATATTTTTAAATAAATAGCTACTTGTGAAAAAAAAATTAAGAAAATAGTTCAACTTTTTGGAAATTAGGGACATGATCTTTTTTTTTTCCTTATAAAATAAATACATCATTAATTGACACTAATACAACACGATTAGCTATAATTTATCATTGATAATAAAGGAAAAATATATTACAGTGTATTTAAGTTAAAAGTGTTCACGGATCGAATTATATGCATTAAGGTTTAATCCCTATATATCATATTAAAAAAATCTCAATACAAAACCAATCCTAAAACTCCCAATCCAATCTATTTACATCCGCAAACAACAGATTTTATATATTAGAAATCTTGACGAATTGAATATTTAAATTAATTTAAAAAACTAAAAATAAAAAAATATAATATAATATAACATAATTAATTAAAATATAATAAATTACAAAAAATGGAATCGAAGTCGCATGATAAACTAAATTGTAGATCTAAATATTGAATCATTGATGGGAGAGCTACTCGCTTTGCCGTGGAATTTTTTTGATCGTCTATATAGACTAGAATCGTGGAACCAGAGCAAATATCATTGTCTCAGGTCCGATTCTGAATATTGAAATGTTATTGGGCTTCATGTGTGCTTGGACTTCTTTTTTCTTTTTTTTTTTTTAAAAAAGTTATTAGTATCTTTCTAAAATTTTGCTGACCATGTAGATATATTAGAATTATATATATATATATATATATATATATATATCGAATTCACAAATTACATAAGAGATACTTAATCCGCAATCCAATTCGTACATATCATATTAGGAAAATCCTAATCCAAAACTAATATATATTTTTCATAATCCAATTTAATCTGACGAATTGGATTGGATTGAATGAATTACATGGATTGACGGATTTTGTAAACATCTCTAGTTTTAGTTTTAACTTTAAATTTTAACTTTATTGTCAAACGCTCTAAAATTGTTTTATCATTAATTTATTGATAATTTATCATTAATAAACTGGTAAATTAACGAGTGAAATTGATCAATCACTAACTAATATTGTTTAATCATTGATAAACCACCTAGCTATTCGGTGATAAACTGCAAATCAGTACATCATTCACATACATCAGTACATTATTGATTAAAAACAGTTTTCTAATTCAAAAACTTTGGCTATTTACTTAAAAAACAATAAAAAAAGGGACCATTTTGCAATGACCAATGAAATTTATTAACTTAAATCTAGAATTAATTCAGATTTAAACAATAAATTTTGCTCGATAAATCGTATCTTATGTAATTACCAAAAAATGTGAATTATTTACGAATAATATATATATGTGTGTGCGCGCGCGCATTATAAATGCATAATTTTTATGCAATATGGATATTTTAAATGTGCAAAATTTGTGAGTTGATTACTCAAAATTTTGTTAAAAAAGTATTCTTAAAAATAAAATTTATGTCACAATAATTACAATTTTTGTGATGTAAATTTATGAAGAAAGATATGCTAATTTAAGAAGAAAGTTATGTTATAATTCTATATAGTGTGGAAAGTATCCATCAACAAGTAGATTAACTTATAAAAATTTTGTGTTTACAATCTAACAATTGTTGGAATACAATGTAAAAGACACACAAAAGTAAATAATACACAATACAATGCAATTTTATAGTCAGTTGTGTAAACACAAAATAGATGCCCTATTGTATTAGGAACTAGACTGTTTGGCATTTGAAGTTATATAGTGTAAATTAAATTTAGATAGTGTAAATAAGATATCTACATCGTTTTGCACTGGTAGTGTAGGAAAATACAATATAGTGTAAATTTATATAGTATAAAAAAGTTATGGGACCCACTTACTTTTGAACAAAATGATGAAAATTTGCCACCATACTCATGTGAGATACACGGTACCTTCTTATGGTAGAGACAAAATTTTAATTCAATTTTGCTCCTAAAGTCAAGAAAATTGCCCCAAAAAAAAAGTCCAAAAAGAAAGTTTTTTAAAAAAGAAGAGGTTGTCAAAGTTCGAAAAGAAAAACTCTCATTCTTTCCCTAACCCACCCGAGCCCCTAAACCCATTCTCCAAAATATTCTTTCAAATTTTGTCAAGGAAACAACTTCCAATCAAGTTCAAGATCAAAAGTCAAGTTAAACAAGTATTTTTTAAAGATAAGCCCTAGTCTTCCTTCATTTTTTAGAGTTATTCTTATGGTTTTTTTAGGAGATTTTGATAGGTTTTTGTTATGATTCATGCAAAGAAAAGCTTGCTAAGGACAAGCTAATTTGTAGAAGCACAAGCTCACCAAAAGTTTTGGTAAATCTTGAACTTTACTTTCAGATTTTGTTTTTTTTTTAAACTTCGATTGTATTTGGAACTTGATGGGGTCGATAACATGTTAAAGGGACATTGTGAAATGATTGTATGGCTTGATTTGTGCATGATGATGAGGTTAGTTTGGTGGAAATTAAGGCTTTTGGGTTTAAAAGCTAAGTTTGAAAAACTTTACTCCAAAAAACAAAGTTTTAGGTTTTTTACTGGTTAGATGTAATTTTTGGGCAATTTAGTGTTTAAAAAATTGCTAGTTTTGACCAAAACAGTGGGGGGCAAAAACAGTTATGAATAGAGTTTTGTAAAATAACACAGGGGTAAAATTGTAAAGTTTTTGATTTGGAGGCAGTTTTGAAAAATGACCAAAAATCCCATTGTACGATTTGAATTTCAGAAAGTTAAAACATGAAAGTTTTAGAACTCATTGAAACTGTTGGGTTAGCATGGACGGTTTATAAAAATTCCACTCAATTTGTGGGGTATGATTTTACGAGTTATAATCACAAAATTTTGCAATTTACGTTGACAAGGAAAACATTTTGAAACTTAAAGAATGTGACCTAAAGACTTTAAAGATCTTTAATCCTTATAAAAACCAAGCCTAATGGTGTAAAATGGTCGGTTTTGGTCCGAAGGGCAACATTGTTTCATGGTTCGGGTTAAAATCGCAAAAGTTTTGTTAAAATAGGTTTTTCCACAAAAAAAGAAAACCAATGCCTTGTTTTCTCTATACTATTGCAAATAGGTAAGGAAATTCATGTTTTTAACTAAAGCAAGTTCAAAAAGCTTTTAAGGCCTGTCAAAGGCAAAATCATCATTTTTCACGAAGAAGCTCCTACGGACCCCCGAAACGTCCAAAATAGAAGAACATTTCTCGGTGGAAATTTCTCCATATTTCATTAATGATGGAAAAACAACATGAGATAAGAGAAAATAAATTCCATTATGTTCGGGTTTTTAAGAAAAACCGACTAATGATTAGATTAAAGTGTTTTAATATCAAAGTACTAATATCGACAAGTAGTCGAAAACAAACAAGTTAACTCATAATGAAATGTTGTCTAGGTAGGACACTTAGACAAATAATAGAGGAATAGGAGCTTGGCTAACGCTGTGCCAATTCCAAGTAAGTTCAAATCCCACCAATAGTGTGGAATTAAACTTTTTTTAAATTAAAATGCGCTATTTATATCCTTAATTAATTGCAATTGTTATGCACTTATTTTAAGTTATTTAAGCATCAAGTATGGTATGTTACAGTAATTAATGAATTGGTAAAATGATATACTAGAAAGGATAAGTAACTGAGTGTCACACCTACTCCTGACCTGAGGGGAGATTTAAGTAAAAAATGATATTATGATCTCGATGTTATGATGACCTTACGCTTATGGTGCGAACACTTGGGCCCATAGTTCAAGGAAAAATTGAGAAAGTAAATAATTAAAGTTCATAAATAAGCGTAAATAGACCATTCATATAAATAGGAAATTGCTTTATGGGCTATGGTTGAACTTATTGAGCAATAGCTCACTTAATTTATTTCATACTGCTCACTTAGTTTATTTCATATTGTAGGAAATTTAGCCGAATGGCCAGAATAGGGTTATTGTTGAGGTAGCAACAACAAATAGGCAAAAACATAGTCAAGGTTATGGATACCACTGCAAGACTATTTCCACTGTAAATTATATGTTTTTAAATATGTCATTTTTAAAGAAATTATTTAGTTGCTATGATTTCATATGTGAGTAAAACAAATGTTACATAAAATTTTTGGAAAAGTTATGATTATTAAAAAGGTTAACATATGATAAATGTATTTTATATGTTAAAAAAAGTTGCTCTTTCCTATAACCTAAATAAGGTTAATTAAGATTAAAAGAACGTTAAGAGACGTTTCGAAAAGTCAAGTCGTTACACCATTTACCTCTAAATTCTAATTTTTACTAAAGAAATGCTATGATAAGACCAAAAAGGGTCTTACCATAAGACCCGTATTTTTAAACCACTGAATTTAATCTAATAGTTAAAAAACTTCAAGTCCCCCTAATTAAAATGCACTCTCCCTTACACAAACAATAGTAAAATTAATCAAAAAAAAAAACACTACTAAAAAAATAAAAGAAAAAAAATTAAAAAACACCGGCAATCATCCTTGGAGGAACATCGATTATGGGAATAAATGAACTCACAAAGGAGGAGGAGAAGTACTCGACGGTGGAGTGACAAACCATTGTGACCCATCGACAGATCTCTAGCTCGACATAATTACAATGTAGGGGGACCTTCATCCCTCCCATGGCGGCCTCGTGATGATGAATGGAATCCTACCCACTCCAGATCTCAGTTGCATCCTCTTTGTTAATGACAGATTGTGATAGTTTGCAATAGGTCATTGTAATAAGGTCATGAAGGGGATGGGTAGATCCCAACCCATGACCTCCAATGGCGGCCAACAGCGAGAGAATTACGCCCCAATGAGATTGCTGACGTTGATCTAGCTTGGCATGGTGTCACGATGGGAAGGTGGCCTTCTACCATCAATCTACCTCCTGCCATTGATCCGCCTCTTATCATCGTCATCACGTCTATAGTGTGGAGGATGGAGCTCCATGACTCCTCTGGAGGTGGAGGAGAATGGTTTTTTGATTATTCATTTTTTATTTTTGGGTTTATTAATGAATTATGTGTGTGTGAATTTATTTTAGTTGTGGTGAGTTTGTTTTTTCTTAACCGTTGGATAGAAATCAAATGGACAAAAAATAGGTCTTATAGTAAGACACTTTTAAGTGGCCTTACCACAACATTTCTCTTTTTATTATCATCATCATAGTATAAACAATACCTTTATAATGGTAAAATTGTCTTAATATTAGCTTTTAAAGAACAAAAAAAAAAAGTGCCATATCATATTTTAAACTTTTGAATATTCATTTAACTTTAACTTTTGGATTTATATTAACATTTGTTATATATTCTTCTAAGTTTAATGTGATTTAATATAATTCAAAACTATCTCATCGATAAAGGTTTTTTTTTTTTTTTTGGTTTTTTACAATTCAAATGGCACATAGTAGTAGACTTGACATTACATATCTTATTTTTTTTTAAAAAAAGGTAAAAATTGTAGTAGAGAACATTATTATTTTCCACCGGTAGAGAACAAAATATTGTTTGTTGGATGGTTATCTAATGGCTCTTAGGAATAAGCTTATAGTTGAACATATAGTTTTGAATGTAGGAAATTAAACAACACAAATAAAATCACAACAGTTGATTTATTAGAACTTTTAATGACTCTTGATTCTAAAATATGTCCAAACAAACCCTAACACCACATTGCAAACTCCATAACTATCATTGTAGCTCCACCTGTCTCCACATATCATCATCATCGAAAGCTCTGCCATCTCTCTGTGACGATGTTGATAGCTTTGCTTCCTCATTGGGAACTGTTGCATAGTCATTAGTAAAATATCCACCCCCTCCTTGTGTCACTATCAACAACACCGTCTTTGAAGGTTTTGATAATGGCAGTGTCAGGCTTTAAGCTTTTCTTAAAGGGAAGATTGGCTTCACCGTCATGTCTGAGTTGGTGTTTGCTCGATGGTGCTATCTTTTGGCCAACAAAGCTTCGAAAACGAAACAGAAACAAACAAATATAGAGCCATAGTGGTTGATCAGTGTTTTTACAAATCCTGGCGGAGTTGGGGACAATGGGGCTAGATCACTAGTGGGTGAAAACGCATGGCTGAGCTCTCTAGTGGGTGGAAACATGGGGCTAGGCTTGCCTCATTTTGGTCTGATAGTGATAAGGTGGAGAAGAGAGAAGGGGGAGAAAGAAGGGTTCTTAAACCTTGAGGTTTTTTTTTTCTTTTTTTTTTTTTTAAGATGAAGGTGCAATATGTTGGTTTTCCCAAAATAAATTCAATAAAATAGTAGAAATGCAACATAATAAGGTTTAAATTTTTCTTTAATTTTCACTATTCTTTTCATGATGCTATATATGTTGATTGGATAAAAAAACAAACTTATGGGTTTGGTAATTGCTCTAGATGATTAAGCGTTTCAAAATCTTCAAATATTCCTTGGTATTCTCCTCCTTCTAAGTCAACTGATGTGTGGGTACTATGGAGATTTTTTGAAAAGTCGCCTAAATAACTCCTTCCAACTCTTCTCAATAGAAGTTTTTTAAAGCTCTAAAAAGGATAGCAATTAAGAACATAGATGGAAGATAGAGAAAGGTCTCTAGAAAATGGAGCCTCTAAGGTCTATATAAATACACTAGTGCTAAGAAGTCAGGGAAAAATTTCACTTGGTTTCTGCTTGAGAATCACGCCTATTCCTAGGGGTTATAGGTGTGATTTTGTTCCTCTAATAGGAAGATGACACGTATTACAACTACCTCCTACAGTATAATTTGGGGTCCATTTAGTAGTTTTTTCAAAGTAGGTGAAAATTGTTTTGTTTTGAAAAATGAGAATTTTTTAAGAATTATGTTGAAATTATTTTTGAAATTTTTGCCTCAAAAAGCATGTTAAAACATTTTCAAAACTAAACGGGGCCTTGGTATCCATCTAGTATCTGTAAGAGATCAATTTTGGTTCAAACTGAAATATTATTTATTTTAATTTATAAAATAAATATCTTTCATGATTTTCTTAATTATTAACAAAATTATTGTGGAGTATCCATTTCAACTTTTGAAAAAAAAAGAGATATTTTTCTACACTTTAATAACAATCATATGATATGAAAATCATGTGACATAATTGAATTTACTAACTATGAAATTGACACCACATGCACTCTCAGAGTATGCTGGTTGTGAATTTCATATATGTGGGTAGTATTCCCAGCTACCCATTACGCAATGCCTATAACATACTGAGTTTTTGATCATGAATATAAAGATCTTACCCATTAGCAATTAAAAGATATAATAAATAAATGTGAGTCTACTAATCACAACAAGATTAAGGTATGATTCATAAAACGATCAATAATTAAAATTTTAATTTCTTATTATAGAATTACACTAGAAATTAAAATTTGTCCTGTTCTAGGTTCAATGTATACATCGTTGTTTCTATCCAGTAATCATAACGTTACTACAATCCTGAGACAATGTTTCCACTAGATCAGGAATAGAAAACATCATAGTCATAAGCAAGATAAAGTGTCCAACTTTATCTGTTGATTGTAAACCAAAATTTATACTAAGTACATATAACCATATCCTTTGTATCACGAACACTTTATATACAAAATTATGAACTTTTACAAGTATTGGAACTTTTATGATACTGATAATTTGGTTTTATCAAGCGATTTTTATTAGTATTTTTGTTGGTGTTTGAGCATTTTGTTGGTGTTTTATTGTGTTGAAATTTGTTTTTGTAGGTCCAATGCACATGGAGCAAAAAGAGGAATTAGTTTGATCTTAGATTTTGCTAGTCTTCTTATATGATGGTTGTTTATGTGTGAGTTTATGTTGATTAGAGATAACAATTAATGGATTCAAGTGATTTTTATATCATTAGCAATGCTAGTTAATTGTGGTCTCTATGTGCTTCTAATTCATGCTAATATATGACTGTTTTGACTTTAAATCACATGAGTACAAGGGTTAATAATCATTCACCCATTCAATTCACTGAAGTGATTTATACATTTAGGAAATTCATGGACTATCTACGGCTCTAGAGCTCAATTTAGTGAAGCTTGAAGCAAAGCCCTAAGTTAGGTAACATTGGAGCTAGGCCATATTTTGGACGTTTTTGCCTTTGTAAACCTACTAGTTGGATTTTAACCATTGTTGTCCCTTTTTGAGCCTTGGAGCCTTTTTTCTTCACCCACACTACTCTATCCTAGCCAATCAAAGAACTTACTAAACATTTAACTTGTCACTTTAAGCACAAAATGCATTCCTTACTTTACTTGAGTGCATTTTGATTCATCATGAGTTTGGGCTTGGTTTTGATGTATTCTTTGATGGTTCATTCCATTTTATCTATTTTTTTGTGTCTTTATTTTGTGAATTTTCTCTCTAAAATAAGATGAGAAAATATGCTACACCCAATCAAATATACATGTTAATAAATAAGTTTACCAGTGTAGTAATTTCATTTCATTTTCAAAAAAAATACAAAACAAAAAGTAAAAAAAAAAGAAATAAAAATACAAAGTCGCAAAATTATGCTTGTTTTTACCCATTGTTTGTTTATTTTATTTTTTCTTTTTCTTTTCTTTGTTTTAGCGTGGTTTTCTTGAATAAGTGGGTGTTGATTGATGAGATTTGGAGTTTCGGATATTTGAGGGTTTCCATTGAGTGTTTGTGAGGTTCATGGTTGCATAATGTCCCTAAGATGATTCGAGTCTAAAAGTTTCTTTTCTCACGTACCCTTTACCCGAGTTGTATGTTACAAGCCTTGTAAAATCCTAATCAGTCTCCGGTGTTACACTAGCTTACATTAGTTTAAAGCAACATTACTTTGGGCTATGGTAGCTCTTGTATTCATCAATTGGAGAAAATCCTTGAACTTCCTATTGCATAATTCAATCCGGTGATTGATCGGTTGGGTGGATTTGGTCTTCACACCCACACACACTAGAGTTTTGAGTGGAAATATGCTAGTATTAAGTGTTGAAAATCTACATTCTCACAATGATTTGTCTTCTCTTCGAACTTAAGTCACTTATGGATTCTGTGGTAAAATTCTTGGTTGTCAATTTGATGCTTAGACTCACACCTTTTTTATTTGTTTTGTTTTTGCTTGAGGACTAACAAAATTCTAAGTTTGGGGGTAATAAATAATTGGGTTTTTCTAAGTGGTTTTCGTTAGTATTTTTGTTGATATTTGAGCATTTTGTTAGCGTTTTATTGTATTTAAACTTTTTTAGGTCCAATGCATAAGGGAACAAAAAGAGGAATTTTGGAGGAATAAAAGAAGATCTATGAGCAGCCATGGACGCTGCACCGCCAGAAATATCTGTTGTTGCATCAAATCCGGAGAGAGCCCAGATTACATGCTGCGGTGCCAAGAATAGGCGCCACAGCTCCCCAGTAGCAAACTAGTGAGCACCCTAGGGTTCTCCCTAGCACCCTTGGCGGCGCTGTAGTGGGAAATACATTGACTGCAGCACTCAGACACGTGTTGCTGTCATTTTACAACTATTTTGAGTAGGGCATAAAAGGAACATGGGCAAAATTTCAAAGGGGAGCTTTTGGAGACCAAAAAACACAAACACCGAAAAGGGAAAATCCAAGGTTTGGGATCATTCTTGGAGACTCAGGGAGGATTGAAGGCTTGAAACTTGGGGACATCAATGAGTTCTTCATTTCTTTCTCTCTTTCTCTATTTTTGGCTTGTGAACTTATATTTTCCTTGAATTGAGATCAACATGGATTTGAGTTGTGAAGTGATTTTGGTTATTGATATGGGATATTCTATGTTTAAGCTAATCTTCTAAAGCTAGGTGGTTTGATGTAGCTTGTTAGTGTACTCTGTTTTGAATCTTTAATTGATTGTTGATTGAATTTCATTTCTAAATCATTTGTGTTTCTTCATGCTTATGTTCTAGTTTGTTTTTTGATAAATTGGAAATCTTAGACATGTTGATTTAGTCTTGGAAAAGTCATTTCCACATGTTAACACTTGAAAAACACAACCTATAGTATATAGAGTTCAGGAGGCCATTGTACTTGGGTAATCAATAGAGTAGATATTAATTTGGTTAGTTTTGCATATATTTACTTGACACTCAGCAGAGGGAATAAAATTAAAAAAACAAAAGCTATGATTAATGATTTAGATGGAAACAATCAGCAAGCTATTGAAGTGGACAACATAGTCAAGTCAAGTGCTAGCTTGCATATCATTGAGTTCCCTTCAATCCTTGTCTCCAATTCGCGATATTAATTACTTTCTCGCCATTAGTTGAATTAATTACTTAGTTTTCTTTTATAAATTGGAATTGCATAGATAAAATTAGAGTTATTGCAGTTACGGTAATTGGTTATTTTTTAGAAAATCAATCCCTAAGAAAAACGATTCCCTACTCTGATTTTATTACTTGTGATTGTGTATACTTGCAAGTCACTCATCAAATATTTGCTCACATAAATATATATTAAAATATACATTTAAGAGAATAAATGGAACTTGTTTGATTAATTATGTAACACTTTAAATCTCATAATGTCCAGATGGAATTTATCATATGTTATAAAAGCACTAATCCCAACATCTCTCACTTGTGTTATAGCATGTGTGACATCTCTCGAATTCTTATCCCTTTTTTATAACCCTCAAAACTTTTAGTTTGTAAAGTTTTGGTAAAACGTTCAACCAAGTGATTCTCTAAATTGACTTTTTAGATTGTCACATCTTCACGTTGTACTATCTCTTCTGATAAGATAATACTTTCTCTCCATATGTTTCCCTCAGTGATGGCCTCTTGGTTCCATTGTATTTACAACCACAGTACTGTTATCATAGTATAGCATCATTGGTTGCTCAAGGTTAGGGATAACCTCTAAATCCCTCGAGAAGTATGGAGCCAAGCCACCTTTGTTGCAGCTTCCGAAATTGTAACATATTCGGCTTTCATGATAGAGACAGCAACGCAAAATTGTCTAATACTCCTCTATACAGTGGCTTCCACGGGAGTGAACTAACGATCACCAATTTCCGTAAAAGTTTCCCATAAACGCCTATTTTGATTCTGCTCTGGGAGCCCATAAAAACCAATAAAACACCATGTTTTCCCCTCCTCAAAAACAACTTTGGCACCTATACGATGGCACGAGTAATTGATTATATTGACATGCCATTCACCTCGCCACCATAGCGTTAGTTCTCCGCTTCAACCAACACTATCAACATAGAAGCCTTGTGCAAAGCCCAATCTATGTTTTAATTTCTTGGCCTTTAAACCCTATGGCTTAGCTTCTATGAGAAATACTAAGTCAGGCCCGAGGGTTTTCCAGTCTTTGAGAGTTCCAGCTTATGCAACTCATGGCTGTCGACCAGGCTAAACGTCAGCCTCCGCTGAAATAACAATATTGGAAACATCTTTCAAAATCACCCTAGATTTTTTTATTCTGCCTATCCTCCTTACTCTCTTGAGCACGTCTCTTTAGCCCACCTTTCTTTTTGACTGATTCTTGTAAGAGGTCCAACATGATTTCTGAATTCTTTGCCAAAATCAGAACAATCCCGGTTTTTGAAAATAAAGAAAGTTGTTCAGAACCAAGCACCAACGACTCGGGTTTTCAATTATCAATATCCATCAGGGCTACCACCACAACACCAGCGAGATGGTTTGAGACTACGAATGGTTATTTGGGGGAGAATCATCGTCCTGTTCTTCTTCATTATGAGAAAAGAGGGGTTTTTGAATAGAAAAATTAATTGTTTTTGTCATATCATTTTCTGGAGTGAAACAACTTGTAGCATTGGCATAGGCATCATGAGGAACTTGCTTCTCTTGTGACTCCTTCTCCTTGGAAGAGGATGACAGTTTTTCGTCCAGCCTATCTCCATAAGCCACATTAATATCAAGGATGTGCTAATTTGGTAGGATTGTATCAGATTTTTGATTTGAAAAATCACAAGAAGAGTGGGAAGTATTAAACCCCGGAATTCCTCCCTGAAAATTCAGAGTATTAACTGCATCCGTCTCTGACCGCCCTTGCCCGTTGACACCATTTCTGCCACCTTGGCGACCCCTTCTTCAGTCGCTGCTCGAAGTAAAAAAAAGGGATCTTTCAGGCCCTTTTGCTCTTAACCACTCACCATAAATAGGTTCGATTTTTCCTTCTTCCACTTCTTAAGGTACAACGAAACACTGACGCAACACATGGCCAAATTTGGCACAACCATGGCAATAATCTGGTAGCTGTTCCTAGCACAAGTCCGCCCAGACAATAGCACCATCACTGCCCAACCTCACTCAAACAAATCTGCGAAGGGCCTTAGTAATATCCAACAAAACACAGGCTCGTATACATCCCAAACACTTACTAGAATCTTCGATCTCCACTTCCTTACAGATCCTAATCGAATTGGCCATTGCCTCCGTTGTGATCTTGTTACGACCATCTAAGGGGAGACTATGGATTTGGACCCAAAAAATTTACAAACTACAAATCAATACGATCAATGATTGCTTACCATCATACTCCTTCAACACCAATAGCATCTCGTTGAACGACCAGGTTCCATTTATAAAGCACGCTCTCGTTCTTTTGCATCGACAAAGAAAACGAGAAAGATCCCCAGTTCAATCTCATTGATTTCAAAACTGCCGCTAACATTCTGGAGAAAGATAATTTTGTCTCGGAAAGCCCTACGATTGAAGGGCTTCTTCGTCACCAATCTACGGAATAATCCACACCCGATCTCTTATCTACCAACATTTAATTCCTCATCGTTAATTCCAAATGCATCCTCTTCTCCTACTGTAAGGGACAATGTTTACCACCGATTCATGACGTCCTCCATCGACGATCTACATAGATCATATGGAAGGATGAAGGGCCCACCACTCTCTAACAAGGGTAGGGGGTCGCCTCTCAGAGAGAGAGTTTATGTTAATGTATAAATAATGTATTTGGTATGTTATTTTCATTTGTGGACCAATATATGATGCAATTTTAAATGTCACTACTCAGGCGGGGAGGGGAGAGATCTGACCCTGGTGTTTCCACAAGAAGTATGAAGGGGGTATTTCTGTCTTTGGCTTTTTAATTTTCAATGTAACAAATATCATTTTGATACCATGTATTTCTACTAAGGGGAAATTTTGATAAAAGACTCCCCACAGAAACTTAATTGGAGAAATGAGCCTTTTTTTTTTGCACCCAAAAAAACGACAGATAGGCTCCATCTCAGCCTTTCTTTATTTATCCATCTCAACCCTTATTCTCGTTATCAAATTTTCCCCAAATTTTCCCCTTCATATGTCGTTTCCTTCCGTCCCTCTGTTTTGAGGTCTCGCCCGAGTTTCGTGTTGGTTGCCGTTTTTCAAATTCTCCCGAAGCTGCGGTTCCTTCCCGTTCCTTCCTCCCCGTTCCTTCCGTTCCCTCCTGAAATTATTCCGTCCTGCTTCCGCTTCCGTGTGTGGCTTTGAAGCTTAAACAAAAAACAGTCTCCTCCAATTTCTTCTTCCCTTCTCTTCTCGCTTCTCTTCCTCTTTCCCCTTCCTTGTCGTCGAAGAGCAACAAAACACGAGAACGCAGAAAGAGTCCGATCCATTTCAACCGAAATTTATCAAATTTCCCCATTTCTACCCACCTTCCCCCTCCTCTGCGAAAAACCCCCCAACCGTTTCCTCTCCTTGTCCGGGCAATCTGCAGCTGTGGTACACGGCCGTCGCCGCCGTCCGTTTGACATTTGTCAGTCACCGGTGGTACAAGGTCAATAATTCTTTGATTGGTTTCCTTTGTTGTCTGCTATTCTATTGGTTGTGATTTATGGAGTATTTTGATAGTTAAAAAGCCCTAGAAAGACATAATTGAAAGAACATAATCGAATATCAACTCAAATTGATATCAACTCTATTG
>CAMOHE010050516.1:10403-21487 GCA_946598075.1 Artocarpus hirsutus | reverse complement strand
TAATAATAATAATAATAATAATAAAATGTATTTGACCATGAGTTTTTATGACTTTATTATTTTAGTGAGATAAACTATTTAAGGAAATGTTTATAAATGAGTAATATATTAATGCATATTCATATGTATATATATATATATATATAAAAAAAATTTTGGATCCTGGGTTATGTTTCCAATTTATCTTTTTAATTAAATAGTTTATCCAATAAATAAAAGTATTACGAAATGAAGGTAACGTCATCTGTAACGTCTGTAAAAAGGGGCGTTACATATGGTTCCTAATTGTGTGTGAATGTTAAGTTATTAAATTTTTAATTCATGGAGGTCAGAAAATATTATGATGATAGTTTTATTTCAATGATTAATGAAATGCATTATGAATTAATGTTTTGGAGAGATGAATGTATATGGATGTATTATGGAATTTGTTAGAAGTTTTGTGATATTGAATGATTTCTTGGTCTCATAAAAATAGAAGATAATTGTTATCTTTTAAATGAATGACATAAACACACTAAGGAGCGAGCACATCGAGACTGCGGTGACGTCTCCTATAAATAAGGTTAAGTAACCTTATTGAGGTAAGTACATTCTCGCCTGCAAC
Source organism: Artocarpus hirsutus (assembly GCA_946598075.1). Taxonomy (NCBI): domain Eukaryota; kingdom Viridiplantae; phylum Streptophyta; class Magnoliopsida; order Rosales; family Moraceae; genus Artocarpus; species Artocarpus hirsutus. Next base: position 20,880 of record CAMOHE010050516.1, on the reverse strand, counting down.
ATGAGGTATTTATGAAAAGTATGTGTTTACAAAAAGTATGAGTTTATGAAAAGTTTGGAATATATGTTCATGATGGTTTTATGATGATTTCTCATGATGATTTTACATGAAGTATTATTATGAAAGTTTATGCATGTTTTGATGATAATGTTTTTCAAAACATGAAAGTATAAATATGTATATATGTATCACCTAAATATGTGTTGCACACCCAATGAAATGTTAAGTTATGATATGATATGTTATGTGTTATGTTTGGTTTGGGATTAGCTACCCCTCTCTTCTCATGACGGCGTGCCTATGATGGTGTTAATTGTGCAACACTTGGGCCCTTAAGATAAAATGAATAAAGTTTTAATATGGACAATGTAAAGAAATATATGTTCCCTATTAAAATGTGCCTAGTGCACTATTATGATGATGATAATGATGATGATGATAATGTTCATAAAATGTTTTAAGTTGTGAGATTTACAAATGTACTTACTAAGCGTTTACTTATTCAAGTTTACATCATGTTACAGATAAGGGTAAGAGAACCATGGATTAGAAGGAGGACCAAGACGGGTGTGTAAGCTAAGCAAGATGAATTGCAAATGGAAGAGCGCCAAAGAATGATTTTATCTGATTTAAATTAAGTTTTACAAATTTGAGTATGTTTATTTATTGGACTTTTAAGATTTGAACTAAGACACTTTAACTTTATTATTTCATAAATTTTCTTCCACATTAAAAATGTATTTAAACAAATTTTTTTTTAACTGTTTGGCCTGCCGACCGTTACTAGTCGGACTACCGAAGAACTTTAATCGGCCTGCCGATTGCCAAGTATCGGCCTATCGATCCTATTGATTTTAAAACCTCGTTTTGCAGAGCCTCGAGCGGCGCCTGCCGACATCTAAAGTTCGGCCTGCCAAACTGTGTATGTAGAATTTTATTAATGTTTTTTTTAAAAAAAATTAATTCAATTCTCTATAGTACTAACAAACTATTTACAGGATATTTATGGAAAAGCATATTGTTATAATTAAGTAAATTATAATTTCGCATAATAAATAAAAAAAATGTGTATGTATGGATCCTAGGTATTCTTTTCCAAACTATGATTTCAAATACATGATTTTATTTATAATAGTTTTACTTCAATTTATGGTTAAAAGAACGAATATAACGATATCTGTGACGTCCGTAACAAGGGCGTTACAATAAATATGTAGTTGACAGACGATTTTTGAGTAAAGACACAGATCCTAGCCACCTTGTGTTAAAACTGTCTCTTAATTTGTGTGTGTTTGTGTAAATATGATTTTTTTTTTAGCATTAAATCTAGTTAAACTTTAGTAATGTGTAAAGATGTAAAACAAACCTATTCTAGTCTGATAATATAGCACGTTTTTAATTGATATGTATATAGATGGGTAAATTATTTGTAGACGGCGAGAGTTAATTTTTTATTATTAATCATCTTGTCATATCATGCTGTTAAATCAATAACCTAAATGCACATGAAAATAAACAATATAATACACACATATATATGTGTGTATGCGTGTGTGTGTGTGCGGTGTACCTTATATAAGCTTCAAAGCTTTGCTAATGACCAAAGTCAATCTTTGAGGTGAATGCCTTGGTCATTGTAAGACACGAATAATATTACTTTATTGAAGTATCGCAATTGCAATATAACTGAATGTTGGTTATATTTTGTAAAATTCAGGTTACATCTTAGATTGAGATGTAACGTAATCCAATAAAATAGCAACAACCGTACTTGGCTTACAATTCTTAATTGATATAGCTTCAAGTAGGGGTGGCAAATCTGGTCAACGGATCAGGTTAATTTTTACAAAAATTAAGTCGACACTAACCCAACCCGTAACACGAATGGGTTGAAAATTCTCAACCCTTACCCGACCCATTTTAGTACTGGTTAACACAAGCACGACCCTGCCAACCCATTCCTTATGCGCAATGTAAAAAAAATGACCCATGACCCATATTTGACCCGTAACCCGATTGTAACCCACAACCCGTTTATGACCCGCCTACTAATATATATTTAACACAAAAACAAACATAAAATTAGATGAGTTTTATACCACAACAACAAAAAAGTGCAGTCCTAAAATTTTAAAAACATCCAACAAGTCCAAAACATATCACGAGCCATCATAGTAACTATTGATACTGTTACTAAATATAGATTTTGATGTAACTGTTGATATCGGAATGCTTAAAATGCCACGAGCCATCAAAGGAAGGATAGGATAATGGAACTGATTTGTCTTCTAAAGTAAGAGGTAAGGTTTTGATATTTAGGGTTATACTATTGTTTATCTTTAATCTAATATATAATAACAGAATAAAAAAATCTAAATAAATATAAGCGGGTCAATTTCGGGTTAGCAGGTTGACCCAAACCCGACTTGTTTTTGGACGGGTTAGTTTTTCAGGTTGACACTAAACTGACCCGAGGTTAATTTTTTTGACACTAACCTGCAAAAATTTGTATCGAGTTCGTGTCGTATTGTCGTGTCGCAACCCAAATTGCCAGCGCTAGCTTCAAGTGCCATAATGTTCTAATTATAAATTCAACACTGTCAAAGTCTTAGGTTATAAAAAAAATCACTTCATACTCAAGTACTTACTGATCCCCAGAATAGTAAATATTTATCATGACTTAATTTATTTTATTATCATCATATGTATAAGATGAATAAATACTGTCCAGACCTGTAGATAGAGTTCTTCCTAAACTCATGATCTATCCTTTTTTTAGCTTGCATTTTGAGATATTTAAAACTGTAAAGTTCAGTGTCAAATTATCGTTAGTGCATATTTGTAACCAACCTATACCTGTTACTGATGACTTAATTAGATTACATAATTACAGCATGATTAGGGACTCTCCCCCAAGAAATTGCCACCTCTTTTTTTAACCTCTTTGGATGAAAATCATACTTAAAAAATTGATTGGAGACATAAATAATTACCTCAATCATCGGCTAATTAACGCTACATAATAAATAGGGGAATGTGGGATAAATTTTTACTGGGTGTCAATTTTTTTAAAATGTTCTTTAATTTCTAATTATTTTTTTTATTTTTGCTGGTCAGGAAAAAAAAAACGCTGCAGATTAAGTAATAAGAATTAGTTTCAATACATGGCTATAGACACTTAGCTTGGTTACAGTGCGAAACATCATAGATAGTACTAATTCCTTAGTTATAAATTTATTACTTAATTCATTGTTTAAGTGTAAAACTATTAATTACCAATATATGTTTAGCGTTGTAGTTTGGTTTGTAAACTGAAATCAGTACAAATAGCAGGAACAAATAGACAGCCGAACTGCATACAACAAAAAATTTAATAAATCCTTTAGCCGTACTCTACACATATATTAATTAATATATAGAATATAGAAGAATAAGAATTTTATATAGTATATAAAGGAATAAGAATTTTATATAGTATACAAAATTACTCTAATTACATCTTTCTTCTCAAGAACCATTGATTCTTCAATGGACAATATATTTGTGATCTTATCATAAATTGAGTGCTCTTATTGTTCTACTTCATAATAAAGGAATAGATTCTATTTTGTACATTAACATTTATGCTATTTATTTCATTGTGTTTCTAAAATTTAATAAATATGCTTCTATATATGTGATAAGAATCTATACCAAGTAAATCCAACATCATAATTCCAGAAATGGATTCTGCTAACAACTCGGGATTAAGATTGTTTTGTATATAATCATCATTGATTATTTTTTACTTCACTGTTTGTTGGTTAGAGACTTCAAATTGATCTTGTTCTAGTCCTTTATAGTCATATTACATGAAGTATTTTCATCCAATGACTCTCCATGAACATTCCGAATTAGAATGTTTCATTCAGAATAGGAACAAACTGTACCAGTGATAATTAATTAAAGATAGTAACTTTATTTTTTTTATTACATATACATTTTAAATTATTATTCTTAAATATTATCATATATAACTCTTATACATATAACATGCAATATTTAATGTCCCATAAATCAAGAAATTTTCATGGTATTTATAAAGTATCTAAACAAGTACATGCGTGAATATGGATAAAGAAACAATTTATTCATTCATTAAATATAAAAAGAAATTATTATATATAACTCTTATACATATAACATGCAATATTTAATGTCTCATAAATCAATAAATTTTCATGGTATTTATAAAGTATCTAAATAAGTACATGCATGAATATGGATAAAGAAACAATTAATTCATTCATTAAATATCTTTGTATCGTATGCTTATGGGCACAAATCCTAACACTATAATTATTAACTGAGCTCTTTTTTTTATTGCTTTGATAATTGTTACAAACTATCGTGGATGTCCCACTACCCCTGGGCGTAACGTGATTCATGAAAAGAACTAAGGAACAAAGACAATCAAACATGATGTAGGTACAAAAGGTGGTAAAACAATTAATCATGTTTTTAGTTTTCAAAGACTACATAATGCCTTTGCCAAAAAAGAAAAAAGGGGTAAAAGTCGTGTGTGTGTGTGTATTTCGTTGGGGAATCATCATTTATCAAAACAAAAAAAAAAAAAAAAAAGAAATCTGATCAATATCTTAATTATAAAGTCAACTGATAGGTTGTAAACCAAATAATACCGATAATGATTTTATTTTGTAAATTACATAATGCCATAGTTTAAACTTAAAAAAAAAAAAAAAAAAAAGAGTAAAAAGGATAAAAGTTTGTTAACATTTTTTTTAACCATGAGATGAAATTGTATATATGTTAAGGAGCTTGTAATATATATCTCATATGTTATAAGATCATTAAACACATCAATAATTATAAAAATATACATTTTAATATGTATATACTACCTGTACGTAGTGTCGTGGCACTCAAAATTGAAGCCACAAAGCTAAGAAACATAATTATCATTTTTTGAACAGAAAGCAGAGCGCCTAGGCGCTGGACTGGCGCCACGACGCCCAAAAGGCAATACCCAACAGATTTTAGCACCAATTTTGATGCAGTTGAGGTGGTGGTGTTGTGGCGTCCGTTCAAGCTTATATGTGTTGAAATTATGCTTATTTGGAGTTGTTTTGAATTGTTGAATTCATTGGTTGGATGCTTTCATACAAACTTGAACACCTATTATGTCACGCCCCGGAGTACGGGAGGTGACGTGGTGGTTTAATTAAGTTAATTAAATAAAGATTTAGTTAAAAATTGGGTTTAAGAATTTGATTTATAAGTAAAAATGAGATAATTTTAAAAATCGTTTGATTAGAATAATTTGAGGAATTAAAATAAACTATTATAATAATTAAGCAAATAAAAGAACATTAAAAATATTTAAATGTGAGGTGGAACAAGTATGGGTCCCGCTAGCCCACATATTGTGCACACAGATATAGTACTAACAATATTACAATACAACCACAGTCCATAAAAGAAAGGTCAAGAGTTTACATGCCTTACTTACTACAGTACAACCTACCCAGATCTTCTACTGATTGTAAGTCCGGTCAGTGGACTCTTCTCCGATCCTAAGCTGATGTCCACCTAGGGTTAAGATTTTAAAACAAATAAATCGTGAGCGAAAGGCTCGGTAGGACAATATTTGAAAATTATTCAACTTTAAAAGAAATTTCGTAAATCAGATAAATATATAGAAAACGAGCTAGAACAATTAAACAAATAAATAATTAAATGAGAATTTAATAAAAATATAATCTTACCAAAACAATTTAGATAGGTCGACCAGAAAGAATACCATTTTCTTTCCATGGGTAAACCGTATATAATTCACCACCATAGTGGCCCAGCTGGGTTTCAGGACCTGCCCCCAAGGTCGTTCACTACACGACCCGATCTCTGATATGGCATCATGCCCTCAAATATTTATACATATATATCTTTTTGATTAATAAAATCTCTTCTTTATCAGATATAATCATTTATATTCATTATGAGGTTTATTATGAAATCCACCTCAATCTATTGTTTCAGAAAATAGTTAATAAAATCCTTTGTCAACAAATCATTTGAAAACATTTTCGTAAAAATCTCTTTGAGACCAAAATATTTAAAACTGGCTATCAAAGAAGGGGTAGAAGTCCTACCTCAATATCTGTGTCGATGTCCCACACTGTAATCCTGGTCCGCTATACGTTAGCTCCGCGGATCCACGCACAATTCCTAAACGCATAGTAACTTAGTTCATTAGTATCTAACCCGAGGTATCCAATGATACTAAATCATCTCATGGTGTCCTAGTGTGCCATTTAGGTTTATAAAATCATTTTATAAAGTTAAATTTTCAATCGGGGTTCAAAACAGTGAAAACAGGTGAAAAATCACAAAATTACACCATGCCCGGTCGGCCTGTAGGTCGTCCTGGTTCGGCCTGCCGAACTGCATAGTTCGGCCTACCGGAAGAGCAGGTTCGATTGGCCGAACATCTGTAGGTTCGGCCTGTCGATCGAATGAATCCGGCCTGCCGATCCTTTGAATCCGGCCTGCCGAACACAAAGTTCGGCCTACCGATCTGGAAAATTTTAGAAATTTCTACGCACGGGTTCTCGGCATCTCGAATCCAAATCTTCAATCCAACATGTTTTTCTCAATTCTCAGGCATAGGTAATCATCATAAACAATAGAAAATCATAGTAGAACACTTTTTAACTCATCAAAACAAGATTTAAGCAAGATTTTCACAAAAATCCAAAAATAGAGAAAATAGAGGAAAAATGAAAAATCTTGATCTCAATCCATTTTTGATCAAACAAAGTTTCAATTCTAGTTATTCTAAGTTACTCTAACCTAAATTGATGATTTTCTAAGCTCAAAATTGCTTAGATTTCAAAATGCAAGAAAATTTGAAAAATAGAAAAAAGTTTTGAAAATTTAAAACTAACTTTGAATTGAAGCTTTAAAACGATATTTTTGTTGTTGAAGCCTTCAATCTACTAACCTGAAGCCTGAGATTGAATTTCATTTTCAAAATTTTAGAGAGAGATTGAGAGAGTGAGAAAGGAATCGAGAGAGAGGAAGAGAGGAGAGAGAGAGTGAGGCGAGAGTGAGAGTGAGGAGAGAGAAAAGAGTGAGTTTTAAATAGAGGGAGAAAAGACAATTAGTTTTACAAGACTGTGTACAACTACACACTGTTTTCAAATCAAATTGTTTTATTAAATATTTCAATTAACAATTAAAAACAATTTATATTAATTAAAAATTATTAAAAGAGTAAAATAACATAAGTTTTCTTAATTTTTACAAAATGATAAACTTAAGTTGAAAACAATTATTATGGCACACTAATCCACCATTTAATACTCTAATTACACTCAATTAACTACGGGGTGTTACAAAAGAAATGTTGACGGCTCCGGCAATAGTCTTCTCCAACACCGATGATGTCTTGGGATACTAATTGGAACTCACAACAGCTAGTGTAGTGAGAGAAAAGGGAGGCAAAGAAGAGAGAAAAAGTAAGTTTGTTATTTTCAAATTTATCATTGATGTACTAGAGTCTATTATTGACATATTGGCTTTTCTAACACTAATATACTATAATTTTGATCACCGATATATTTTGATTTATCATTGATATACTATGATAAAGCTGGTAAATAATAATGAAAATTATTTTTGTTATTTTGACTTTATTATTAATGAGGTCGGGTCATTTCTTAATTTAAAAAAAATATAGTCATTTATTTTAAAGAGACCATTAAAAAGGTTATTTGCCTCTATATCTTAATGATGATTATGATTATGATTATGATGATGATGATTATTATTATTATTATTATTATTATTATTATTATTATTATTATTCATTAAATTAAATTGAATTGAATTAAATCTTCTGCGGCTATCACCTTTTTCACATCATGCATGTCAAGACCAAGAAAAACTACCAAGAGGTGGCTATGATAGAAAATATTGCATATATGTTGATCTAACGTTTTCTGTTACAGTGATAATCATTTAGAAAATAATATGATTTTTTGCCACAATCTCGTAAGATATGTGTGATTCTTTATGGCCGGCGTTTGTCTGGTAAAGTTTACAATCACAACCTAGCCTAACCTAAGACTTGAAAAATGTTACCAAAGCAAATAGGTTCAACTTCAACTCACATGCCTTAGCTACGCTTTTTTCTTTACTCTATTAAATATGTTGAAACTTTTTTTTTTCTTGAACTTGGGGTTACAGATAAGAACTCTTTGCCCGTCGAGTGTGGTTTTGTTATTAGGCTATGTCTACAACCAAATGTTTACAACTTTTTGTTATAAACTTTAATAAATAAAAGAAAAAGAAAAGAAATGATGGTTGAAATTAATTTAGCTATTTTTAGGAAAAAAAGTTTTTAAAGAATGGGTGGAGGAAAATGTTCTAAAAGCCTATCAATTGAGGCGTTCTATTCCTTTTAAAATTATCCCAAAAGTTCATTCCTTCCTCCTTTATTTGTTTTCTCCCCTTACGAGAGACAATTTACAATTTTTTTGCCTATTAAATTTACTCAATTTTGTGTTAACTGTTTTTCATTCCTATCTTTCAAGTCTCTGAAACCGTTATAGTTCAAAAAGCTAACATCTTTTTCCCCCCTTTTGCGGGAATTCGCACCAAATTCTTTCGGGCAAGGCCCGCTATATTTACTCTTTTAATTATATCAATATTTTGGAAAATCATATTCTTAAATCTCACTAAGTTGGTAGAGCCGCCAAATCTAATGACTTGATAGTTTCATGCTCAAATAAAGCACTAAGCTTCGAGTGGGTGTGTGTGTGTATTTTTATTATTATTATTCAACGAGTTAAGGTACGGGAACCCCATAATATATATGCTTTTGATTCTACTTAAAAAAATTTCCAGAATAGGTACCAAAGAGGCAACCTACCAATAGATATCACTATTACAAAGTAGGTCTTTTGTGACAACATTTCTGAAAGTCATCACAAATTAATTTTTGCGATTACAAATCAATCGTCGTGAGCAGTTGGTCACAAAAACATTTTTTGCGACTACACTAAGTTGTCACCAATGTTTTAGCAACTACTATTGTTGCAAAAATGTCGACGCAACATATTCATCCATTTCTTCAGTCGGCTAACGTGGAGTCAATTTTTTGCAATGACATTTACAAATAACTTGTCGTAAATATGTTATCGGACATTGACATGATGTAATATTATTTCAACTTTATATCCTTCTTCGATGACACAACATTACTTATTTATTTATAAATATAATTATAATATTATATTAAATATATTTCCAATAAATTTTATTAAATTTTTAATATGTTATTTTTATTAATAGATTTTGTTACAATATGTTTAGATTATATTAATAAAAATTAATATTAAAAATAATATAACAACAAATTGTTTTATTGGTAGGAAAAAAAACCAAAACATAATGTCTAAAAATTTTAAACAACGTAGATTTTTAAAAACAAAATACAGTCTACTCCCCTAAATTTGCAGCATCATTGGCGTTGTTATCATTGTCATCAGCATCGTTTGGAGGAGGTTGAGGACTTGGAGTTATATAAGGTTAAGGACAAGTCAAGGGCAGCAATTGAACTTTAGGGTGCAACTTAGCTAGCAAATTTATCATCTTCTTTTGATTCTTGTACATTTGAAAGTTTTGCTCATATGATTGTCGCAAATATTCTTCCATGTGCAGATCAGGACGCATCGAAGATGTTCTGTTCGACTGAGAACCAGAGAATGAAGAAGCGCCATAGTAAATCTTCTTCAAAAGTTTAGGGCTAACTGCAATCTTGTGTCCTCTATGTGTACCCAAAACCTACTTCAAAATTCCCTCCTCATTACAACTTGTAAAAATGAACCGATAGCAGACTATATCTTTTGGGTTGATCTCTCCTCCTCCATCTTATTCTACACAAATAAAAATAAACACACGTTATGAATACATAGACTAATTTAAATAAGAGAGGATAATATAGAAAGAATAAAAATACTTACAAAAGTTTGCTCTACTTGGAGGTTGGCATAGATGTCCCCATGATGATGCATGTTGGCACAGTTGTCTATGGCAGGCATCGGCTGCTGGGTCATCGTGTTGGCCTATATAACAATTTGAATGTGTTAGAATTGTATATTCGATTAGCAAAATTAACTTTTACAATAAATTGTAACTAAAAAAAATTACTCACCTTCTTATCATGATGCTGTATGTACGAAATCTGACCATGTGAGCTTGACTAGTTCTAGCTACCATGATTATTTTTATTTGTTGCTGACCTTTTCTATTTATAATTGTGGTCAACATTAGCAAAATTGAAATTAGTACAATTAATAAATCACCAACTTAACAGATGTATAATTACCTAAAAGTTGGCAGAAATGAACCTATTGTAGCAAGGGCCCTAGTGATCAGGATTCCTGAGGTTGCTGGGGGGGGGGGGGGGGGGGGG